>JAFEMH010003542.1:0-259701 GCA_022495995.1 Adenophora triphylla var. japonica | reverse complement strand
TTATAAGCCCGCGAATCCAAACTCAAGGCGTGGAGGCAGCTTGATTGGTTTCTGGCCCCTAACAAGGTCAAGGGGTTTGTTGCTGAGTTGACTCCCTCCTGGCCGACATTGATGAGAGTATGGCCGAGAAGCCAAATATGCATACCTGATCTTGGTGAGGGGTGCCCTCCGGCATATCCTTTCCGAGACTATTTTTGCGAACCATTCTTCTAATGCTCGTTCTTTTCGTTGTTACGTTTGTTGGTTGATCTCGGATGAAGTGAGCGGCTATGACCGGGGCTCGCTGGGATCGGTTTCTTTTCTCGCTACCACGCCATGGATGAGGCGTGTAGGCACACCAAGGATACTGTCGGGTATTCTTATGCCCGGGAGGTATGCTCTTTGATTCTCGTTTCGTTCGTCTCGTATGCTCATCGCGTTTCCCGCCGAACTGCTCTGCTTTCTGTGCAAGTATATGGGGCTACACTGTCCTTGGGCTGTATAGGTTTGAGTTGGAGAGCCGGGCCCCTTTGTTTCCGGATATCATGAGGTGGAGTCACCCGAATTGGAGCGTCGATGAGGAGGAGGACCAGGATTGGACTTTGACGGTGGCGGAGGCGCGGGCCATGCTGGACACCTTTGAGTATGAGAGGCTGGGCCTATATCCTTGGACCTTGTTAGAGCTGGAGGTGCATCGCGCTTGGGATGCTACCGGGATGCAGAGGATGCTGGCATCTTTGGAGGGAGATACCATGTATCTCGGTGAGCGGGTCTTCCCACAGCATGGCCGGGGTAGACTATCATACAGGTGCCGGCGGATCCGCCGAGGTCGATGTATCCCACCCACTCTATTCGGGAGGATGATTATGCTAGTCTTTTTGGTGGGTGATGCGGCGACGGCTTGTGTCATCCCCGGGGCTTCTTATGCGGAGTTTCGCCTCGGTTGATGGGTCCCCTCCCGGTGGGGGATAGGCGATCACATGCCCGTGGCTCCGCTCTCCGCTTCGCTTCGTGTTCTTCAGCCCCTCAGCACTTCCTCTCAGCTACTGGCTTCTCTGCCTTTGCCCCCAGGACTACGGCCCTTTGCGAGCTACACGTATATGATGGGAGCATGCCGATGATGGGGCACATCCTGCCTCCCGATCGATTCCCGAGGGTTACCGCCTCCCGATGTCTCTTCGATATGTTTCTGTTTCTCGTATTCGTCCATATAAGTGGTATATGTCCGACTTCATCCGAGCATCTTCTTTTCTTTGATTGTCGTGTCACCATATCTCGCGCCGATTACAACCGTGGAGCGACCAAGATGGCCGGGTTGATGGCTTTGGTGTCGGACTCCGTCCGAGAGGCTGTTCAGAAGGCTTCTTCGGCGGCCTCGACGGTGGCCTCGGCTATGACCCCTACTTGCGGAGCCAAGAGGTCGAGGAGGGACGGTAGCCCCCGGTGGTGATGGCGGAGGTGTCGGCGGCTCGAGCGACTTGATGGCGTGATCCCTCCCCTTTTCTTTATCTCGATTATCTCGTACATATTGGCCGTGTGGGCCTGCACAATTTTTTTCTTTCTTTTCTGGTACCTGTTAGGAGCACATAGGTAGCACAAACAATGGTTTTTCTTAATCCCTAATCCTAGGTCTAATTAGTTAGTTAATTAACTTTCTCGACTTTCCATGTGCTTTTCGGATATGGGAATGGCCGATAGGCCGCAATTTTGAGCCTGAGTATGGTGTTTTATTGCATGTTATGAATTGTACACGCAGGTTTTTTCGAGACTTGCTTCGTCAAGTCGTGGGGCTAGATTGCCGTTTGAGTAGAACCGCCGTTGCTTTGCCGTAGGTATATCTCGCGCGAGATAAGGTGTCTCGCACGAGACACGCTACCTGTGCAGAAATCTCTTCCTTTTTCGAACAGATTTTGACAGCTTTTCCCTATAAAATCACCCCGTAGTCCGGCCGTATAACTCATTCTAGCCTTTCAAACTCTAGAGATATCCCGTTAGGGTGAAACTCTTGTCTTCTTCTTCAACCCCGTGATCCATGGCTTCCAAGGAGATTGCCCCCAACGTCCATGATTGTCGATGATTTTTCTTTGTCCTACGAAGTGATTGCCTCTTTCAAGCAAGCATCAAGGGATTTTGTAAGGTCGCTTTCGCAACCGGTCTCGCAATAAGTTTATCGCGAGAATTCGGATTTAGAATTCTTTTCACTTTGAAGAACCTCCAACCGGATTGGAAGTTATTGCGTGGTGCCGCTTCGATTTTGGGATCCCTCTATTCATCTTTTCAATTTTTCTTTGAATGAGATGGTGCCTACCGTGGAGGAATTCGCCATTATCTTGGATATGCCTTTGATCGGTGAGATTGTCCGTTCCTAAGTATCATAGGAATCATTCGGAGGCTTTGAACGAATTGTTAGGGATCCCCTTGATACTTGCTATGGGTTGGTTCACCGCAAGTGGGTTGATTGCTCTTCTTTCCGTGACGCTTCCGGTGATTCCGATGATGATGCTTTTCATGTCCATAAGCGGAACTTTCCGGCTCTTTCTCTTTTCTGAGATGTTTTGTTTACGTGTAGGACGGCTTGGTCGATTCCCAACCGGTGGAAGTTGTTCTGAGCTAGGAAACGTTCTAGGAACATTATTCCGCTAATCTTGGGTGAGACCCTTCATGGTCTTGATGAGCCGCATAGGATCGGCGTCATGACTCAAGTGGAGTCCCCTCCGTTGACTATTTGGCTTAGGGAGCATCTCAAGTTGATAGGTCCCCGTTGGAATATTCTCCTTTTTACATATCATACGCGAAAGTTGTTGATTAAAGATCTTCGGCGGATGAACGGGCTGAGTTGATTGCGAAGACCGAAACCGCCGATATTCTCTCGGTGTCCACCTTATTGGAGGTTGAACAAGTATGTTGCCAATACCAAGGGTTTTGACAGGGTTGTTCTTCCGGGTTTGCGAGATTCCTCCTTTTACTTTCCTGCGGGTGCTCCGTCAGCTTGGTCAACAGCAGACACTTATCTTTTCGAAGGAGCTTCTCGCAGTGTCTTATATTGGTGTAGAGTTTGCGCAGTGCTAGCTCAAGCATGGGGTGAAGGAACTAATCGGGACCGTTGGTCGAACCTTCGGACTTTTAATGCAAGCATCTTCTGTCTCGACAAATATTTGGATTGGTTCCTCCATACCGGCCATCCTAGTGCAGAGAAGATTGATGATTTGCGGCTTTCACCGCTAAGAGATTCTTTTGTAGCTAGCAAGTATCTTGCGAAGGAGCGAGGCTCGCCCGATCCCCGCTAATGTGCGAACCGATCCAACTCAGGATTTTCTTGATGGGGATTGGTACGAGAGGCGAGGCAAGGGAATGCCCGGAAAGACGCAAGCTTTGGATAGGCCTCATGTCTTCAAGAGATTGTCGAATCGCCTTTAATCGTCTTGACTCGTTTTTGACCGTCTCGAGGATGCTCGCTTCGAGAGGCTCAAAGCGCAAGGAGGATCACGAAGACGGTGGAGACCATGTCCGGCCAACCAAGTCAATGAAAGGCTAGATCTTTAGGAGTACCAAGAGATTGCTTTGATAGATCAATAGTTTCGCTTTATTAGTATTATTTTTTCAAGTTTGTTAGCTTAGCAAATTAGTCGTTGTGGTTAGGATTTCCTATTGTCATTAATGAAACGCATTCGATTAATAAAAGGGACAACTTTGATTTATTTATTTGATTAGACCGAACCCGAAGGCCGCCTACGTTCCTCTTTACAGCAATTAAATAAGAGGCTCAGTCCAACGTAGTTCATTTTTGAGAAAAGGACAAAATATGGCTCCGTGCCGTGGAGTAATCTCGCGCGAGATAAGGCCCCCTTCTTCTCTTCTCTTTTTTTTTTTTTTTTTTTTTTTTTTTTTTTTGATGCACACCCTTTCTTTTGCCTAGACCGCCCCTTCGGGTTTTCAATCTAGCGGGCTTCTTTTCTTGTGCTAGCTCTAATTTTTGCCTAGGTCATCCTTTCCGGGATTTTCAACCTAGCGAGCGATTTGTTCTTAGGGGGCCAAGTCACGCGAAGTACTTCTTGAGCTTGTCCATGTTGACCGGCTTCGGTAGTTGATCTCCGTCTAAGTCTACCAGCTGAAGGGCTCCCCCAGAGAATATCTTCTTCACAATGTAGGGTCCTATCCTTGGTCCCCACTTGCCTAACGGGTTGAAAGGTCCGGGACGATGCTCACGGAGCACCATGTCGCCTATTCTGATGTTCCTTGTCTTGACCTTTTTGTTGAAAGCTCTTGCCATTCTTCTTTGGTAAGCTTGAGTGTGTTCGGCCGCTTTCAACCTTCTTTCGTCCAATAGGGCTAGCTCTTCGTATCCGCTTTCTAGCCGCCGACTTCATTCACTTGGTTTTCTAGGAGAACTCTTAGTGATGGTATTTCCAATTCTATCGGTAAGACAGCCTCCATCCCGAATGTGAGGGCGTAGGGAGTTTCTCCCGTAGCCGTTCGGACTGAAGTGCGGTACCCCATAGTGTGAATGGTAGCTTGTCGGGCCAGTCTTTTCCAAAGGATCGCCGTTTTTCGATGATAGTCTCGATTGTTTTGTTCGCGGCTTCAACCGCTGCTCCGTTTGTTTGAGGCCTATAAGGAGACGACTTGTGTCTCGTGATTTTGTACTCGGCCGTAGGCGATCGGTTTCCTTTTCGAAGTGTGACCCATTATCGGATATCATCTCTTGTGGAACCCCATATCGGCAGATGATGTTGTGCTTGATGAATTCCCGCAACCTTTCCGGCATTCGAACTTTGTAGGAGGCGGCCTCGACCCATTTAGTGAAATAGTCGATGGCTACTAGGGACGAAACAGGTCCGTTGGCTCCCGGGTGTGATCTTTCCAATCACGTCTATTCCCCATGTAGAGAACGGCCAAGGTGAAGTCATTGGGTACAGCAAGGAAGGCGGTGCATGCCGAAGATTGGCGTGTATCTCGACACTTGTGGCACTTCTTGACCATTTTGGTACAGTCGGCTTCCATGGTCGCCCAAAAGTACCCTTGTCTCGATGATCTTTTTGGCGAGCATGTTTCCGCTCATGTGGGTTCCACATATGCCTTGATGAACATGGTCCATTATTTCCTGGGCCTCTTCCTCGGTGGCGCAAAGGAGGTTTCCTTGGGAATGTTTCTTGAATAAACGGCAACAAGTGATGACGTAATTGGCAAACTAACCTCTTAAGGGCGATCCGAGTCTTCAGTGTCCTGTCTGTGTGGTATGGTTCCATCTAGGATGAAATACCAAATGTCGTGGTACCATGGTTTCCCTTCGGAGTTTTCAACAAATGCATCTTTGGATAACCATTTGTCTTTGCAGTCGTGAAGATCTATAACGGCGCAAAGATGCGGGGAGCTTGCACGCCGTGTTATCTTGAAGGGTTTAACCGCTTTTCCTTTAGGGATTTCGACCAAAGAAGCAAGTGTGGCTAATGCGTCCGCAAACCGATTTTTATCTCTCGGGGAGATAGTGGAATGAGACATCTTGAAATTGTTGCGCCAATTCTTGGAGGTGGGCACCGTATCTTTGAAGGGTTGGATCTTGGACCCTCCACTTCTTCAATGTCCGATTGATGATCAATCGGGAATCCCGAATACCTCGAGTTCGGCCACGTTGCGTTCTAGGGCTGCCTCAAGCCCCGCTATGCAAGCCTCGTATTCTCGCGGTATTGTTGGTGGCGTCAAAGTCAAGACGTACCGCTAGTGGAGTGTAGATGTCGTTAGGGTCTACCAATAACATTCCGATGCCAAACCCTCTCTTTGCTGGCCGCGCCATCGAAAAATAATTGCCACTTATTTTCTTCTATGCTTAGAATGTCCTCATCGGGGAATCGCGGGTCTTCCCCTTCACTTCGTCGCAAGGAAATTCGCCAATCGATCTGCGAATACACTCCTCTCGACGGATTTCTGAGTGACGTAAGAGATATCATACCCCGCGAGCATGAAGTACCATTTGGCTAGTCTCGAAGACAAATTTGATTTGTCTAGGATATATTTCAGTGGATCCATCTTTGCGATGAGACGGATCAGAAAGGCTTCCATATAGTGCTTTAGCCTTTGCGATACCCGCACGAGAGCAGCGCATGACTTGTCGAGTGGAGAGTAGTTGATTTCACCGCCTTGGAATCTCGCGGCCGACAAAGTAGATGGCATTTTACGTGTGCGAAGCCGGGCCGTTCTTGAGCGAGCATAGCCCCTAATGCACTGTCCGTAACTGTGAGGTACAATTTCAAGGGCTTCTCCTTGTGTGGTGGAACCAGGATAGGTGGGGAAGTCAAGTAGTGCTTAACTTCCTCAAATGCTTCTTGACATTCTTCGGTCCACTCTTGAGGTGCGTTTTTCTTAAGCAGCTTGAAGATGGGGTCGCACATTGTAGTCAGTTGATTAATGAATCGACTGATATATTGAGTCTCGCCCATGAATCCCTTTACTTCTTTCGTGTCTCCGGGTGGAGGCATGTCTCGTAATGGCCTTTATCTTGGCGGGATCCGCTTCTATGCCGCGTTCGTGACCATGTATCCCAAGACTTTCCCTTTGACTACTCCGAATGAGCATTTGGCGGGGTTGAGTCTCATTTTGTGCCGTCTCGCCGATTGAAGAATTTTCCGAGATCTCTCGAAGTGTTGGCCATCTCGTCCCCTTCGAGTGGATAATCATGTCGTCCACATACACCTCTATTTCTTTATGGATCATGTCGTGGAATAGTGTCGTGATCGCTTCTCGATAGGTAGCCCCAGTTGCTTCGAGACCAAACGGCATGACCGTGTAGCGTAACGTTCCCCAAGGTGTGGTGAATGCCGTTTTGTGCCGGTCCTCTTCCACGCCATGCGAGGATTTGGTTATACCCTCGCGAACCCGTCGACGAATGAGCGGACCTCGCACGCTGCTGTGGCATCGACCAACATGTCTATGTTTGGTAGTGGGAAGTCATCTTTAGGGGATGCCTTGTTCAAGTCTCTGAAATCAACACAGACTCGTATTTTCCCGTTCGACTTGGCTACTTGCACCGTGTTTGCTAACCATTCCGAATATTCAATCACTTTGATGAACCCTACATTCAAGAGTTTCATGATTTCTTCTTTCACTTGCATTGACCATTCCGGCTTGATTCTCGCGTAGTTTTACGCTTGACCGGCTTGGCGTTGGGTAGCAAGTGGTATCTTGTGTTCTACAACCGACTGATTCAACCCAGGCATATCTTTGTAGGACCAAGCGAATACGTCGACATATTCTCTCGAGGAGCCGGGTCAAGGTTTCTCTGTCTTCCCCCTTGAAGAAGCTGCCGATCTTTGTTTCTCTGGGGTCTTCCGTCGTCCCAAGATTAACCGTTTGCATTTCCTCGTCGTCAACAGGGCCATTCTTTCCACAACGACCTACTTGCTTAGCTAATTCTTTTAAGATTTGTTCGTTATCTTGATCTATCTCATCGTATGATTCATTATTAACGTGTTCGTTATATTGATTATTATTAGTTAATTCATCATTTACGATGTTAGCAATCTCGTGGTACTCGAAAAGATCAAAGTTTTCATTAAGGAAGTAAGGGAATACATGTTCAGCCACCGCCTCGATTTCCTCTTGAGTGAGTTCATCGGAGGTGGAGCCTGCTTCTAATGTAAAAGTTGTAGGGCCTATCTTCCTGCGAGGGTGGGGAGTGCAACCAAGCTCTTTGATCATGAAGTCTTCATCAACAATCGGGTCCTCCGGTGACGTGCCGCTTAGAATTGGCTCATCACATTTCGTATTAGTCTTGTGTAGTCGGTAGTTGGAGCGTCCCCCTTGGATATTGCATGAATCCGGGCCGTCTTCTCTAACCTGCACAGGTCTTGGAACTGCCGCAAAGCATGTCTTCTCCCAACACAAAGTCCCATTCGCTTGTCATTTCGCCTTCGTGCCCCATAAATCATTAGGGATCAGTGGGACGGATTCCGTTTCATCTGGAGAAGCATCGCAGCCGCCGAAGATTTCAAAGCCCGGTTGGCGCTTTCCTTTATCATCACCCATGGTTCTCAAAAGATAAAGTAGGGAATACTTTCCCCTTCTCGAACAAAGTAGCCATTGAGTGTCCTTCGATATGGTTTGAGGTTGCAATCCTTGGACTTTGGGTCATTGCAGCCTTTGTACGAGGTTCCTTCCCACTTGATTTGAGTGAAGCCCCACTCTTCTACGTCATCTTCATCGTGGATGGAGATGTCATATCCTAGTCCATGCTTTGTGTGAGGCGGGGGGACCGGTGGTGGTTCCGTTATTCCTTGTAAGTGCTTTCCAAGCCCCAATCCAGGAAAGTATCCTTTTGCTAGCATCATTCTCCAGACAGGAAGGCTTCCGGAAAACCTAAGTGCCTTTGAGTAGTCGTTCTCGTTGTAAGTGTCTATGACATTCACAATGCTTACTTTAAAGAATTAATCAGAATTGAAAAGGGAAATACTGACTAACTATTAATGAAAAGCAAACTTGATACTCTTGCCCACAAATGAGAGTTTTAGGCAAGTAGTACCTGACTAAACTAGACTAGACTAATAATTGTTTCTCTTGCAACTAAAAGTAAATAACTGAAAAGAAAAGAGACTCCTCATTTGTTTGAATTCATCCAAACTATTCCACCACTTGGACAAACTCTGATGGCGTCGTTGTCAATCAAGTCTTGGACTGCATTCTTCAGGTTGAAACAATTATTGGTGTGATGACCATGGCATTGGTGATAGTAGCAGTAGAGGTGTGGAGATCGTCCTTCCCTCTTAGGTTGGTAACCTTCCATTGGGCTTAGCTTTCCTTCCTTGTGAAGACTTCTGAAGAGATGACCGAGAGTGATGTTTCCAATGTCGGAGAAGACTCTACCCTTCCTTCGCTTAGCCATTTGATTGTGGAGGTCTCGAATGTGGTTCTCATAGTGTTGCACGAAGACGTTGTGGCGAGCCTGATATTCTTCCTCCATTTGCTCTTTGAGGTCACGGTAGAGGGTATTGAGGAAAAACTTGACCCTTCCATCAATGTCATCTTCAACGTGGGCTTCAAGGTTGATGCACTTTTGGGTCATATCTTCGAGTTCGCTTTTGACCTCTTCAAGTTCTTCAATCGCATCTTTGTCTTGTCGGCTTGGATGGATTCTTCCAAGTTGTGCCATGCATCGTTGTCCTCAATTTGCTGTAGGGCTTTGGCAAGTTGAGTTTTGATGTCACTTAGCTCTTCTTGCACGGATGACCGCCCACTGTCGGAATCACTTTCCATCTTCCGAAAATCCCTAGCAATGCGAGTGGCAGGCAAATCGAAAGCTTCTCTCCAACCTTCCACGTGTTCCATTTCAGCGACAAGAGACTTGGTTAAATCTTGGAGAGTGGGTTGTTCACGGCTTTCCTTGGTCATGACGTACTTTCCGGTAGACATTGTGTTGGGAGTCTTGGAGTTGAGTAGCTTCGGAAAACCGACGTAAGAGATGCGAGATATCGGGATCTAGCCCCAACGAGTCGGAAGTGCTTAAATGACTCGGGCTCAAATTCAAGAAATGTAAGCATTATCCCGTGCGAGATAAGTAATCCCGCGCGAGATAATCACACGGAAAGTCGATTTTTATTTAGCCCTAATTTTTGGTCGGAACGGAAAGTCCGTTTTGAGGGGTTTCTAAGGCCTTTATCAGAACCTAACGACTAAGCAATCAATCCGATTTTTGTAAAACAAAGCCATGTAAGATTGTTTTTTTTTTTTGAAGGATTATATGCACATTTTTCTTGAAGGGACATCCGAAAGGGACTTTTTCCGAAGGGACCTTTTCCGAAGGGACTTTTTCCGAAGGGACTTTTTCCGAATCCTTTCTTATTGTCAATTTTACATGGCTTTGTTTTGATAAAAAATAAGAAAAGATCACCGAGTCAAAACCGACCGGTCACGGAGTGATCCTAAAAAAGTCAATCTACATGAGAATGTGGCGATGCAGGGCTGGAAGGCTAGGCTCCCCGCGATATGACAATCTAAGTGGATTGAATACGCGGAGTGGGATTGTCCAACTTCGGAGAGACCGGCGACTAGGTGGTTACCGTCATCCGTCCTTAGTGTGGGTCCTGGGTTTATAGAGGGTATGCAGTGCAATGACAGTTATAGTATGATGTGCGCGTGTGTGATAGTCAATCTATGTGATAGAGTAAAATAGGAGGTTTTTTTTTTGAAAGTCAAAAGAGAAAACAGATAGTGGCCGCACCAAGTGGTTGCCTACTTTTCTCCCAATCTAGGAAGACTCAGGCCGTCGTAGTTCCACATAAAGAGAGATAAAGAGAGATAAATAATTTAATTTACAACTCCCGAATCCCCAATGGACCGGACTTTAATTAAATAAAACCCAATCGCACGCAGTTCATAAATAATAATCAATTATTTAAGGAAAATAAAGGTCCGAGTTCTACACCTTAAGGGAGGCCTTAAGATGCAGGAACTCTGCAGATAATGAATCCTGGGATCCCCCTTGCATGTTCGGCTCTCGTCTTGGATTACGAGCGAAACAGGAGAAACCAGAAAACAACCAGACTGGAAGCCATATCTCGCGCGAGATAATGATATCTCGTGCGAGATATCTCCCATCTGAGAACAGAAAAATTCGAATTTTACAAAATAGATTGAAAAACCTCTCTTTTAATTTTGACGCAAGTTTAAGCCTCTTAATTTTCAGTCCCAGTGAGTCGCCACTGTAGCGTTGTGAGAAAGAAATTCTGATTCTTTTTATTTTTATGAGTCGCCACCTATATTATTTGATTGGAAACATAGAAAAACCATTTGAAAGAGATTTGAGTTCGGGGCTTAGGTTATGAAATGGGTAGGTTTAGAAGGCATCCATTTCACCCAATCCGGAGATCGGTCTTGCTAAAGAAAAGAGAGGTTTTTCAAAAGAAGAAGTAAAAAACGAATCCAAATACTACAAATAAAGGTCCATTTGACGAGGTCAAACGGAATGTAGAATCGATTGCTTCGAGACCGTCTCCATGATTTGGAGAGGCTCTAGGCCGATCCTAGATTCTATGGACTTATACCACTCTAACAATCAATTAGAAGGAAGATTAGGAATTACCTTGCGTGAGGTGATTTGGGCAGAGTTTCGACTCAAGTTTAGAGTCGACCCTTCACACGGACAGAGCTTCGCCTTGGTCCTTGATTTGGAGGTTGATGCTTGTTTATCAACAAGGTTGACAAACAAACTATGAGGTGAGTTTTAGGGTGATTTTGAGGGATTCTTTCAGGGAAAGAAAACGACAAAATGTGTGTGTGTTGTGTAAATTCGCGGTTTGGGATTTTCGACCTCCGACCTTCGATCCCCTGAGCCTTGGAAGTCACCAAGTATTTATAGAGGTTGGGTATGAAGAAGTGGAGAGTTAAAACCCTATCAGATGGTTCTAGACCTCCTCTCCCATTGGTTGGCCGGAGAGATAAAGTTTTATCCCGGAAAGAGATTGAAATCGACGAGGAACCGTATGCCCGCAATCTGCAGAGAGGAGATATCTCGCGCGAGACACGCCATCTCGCGGCGAGATATTGCTCCTGTGGACGCTTTTGTCCTTTCCTCGTTATCTCGTATGCAGCTTTAGTCCCAAACTAACGGTAGTTAGTCAAAACTTAACGAAACATGACGAAATGGTGGATTTCTACTTCTTGACTCAAAGCGAGACTTAGAGTGGTATAAGTATGATCCGATGTGTTCAGAATGGGGTGTCTACACATCCCGTAAGTTGGCGAGGGAGGAACCAGGTTGAAGGTTTGAGGAACTGGTTTCGGGGAATCGTCATCCTCGACCAGGACAAAAGTACTGTCTGACTGGGGGATAGCTGCTATACCTCGCTCATTGTAAGCTGTACCACAAAATTCTGCTGATCTTCTTTCTGCCTCTTGTGAACCTCACAAGCCCGGATGGCTTCTTCCAAAGTCATATCTGTTATCGGTGGCGGGGGTCCGTCCCCGTCACGATTTCTCGGTGAGCTAGACATGTCGGAAATTCTGGCTGAGGGAACTGAGGGAACCGAAGAACTGTCTGACGCTGCCGTAACGGTGATTCTGGCAAGGCGCTGACCCGGAAATCTGAACCACTTTCTGCTCGCTGCAGGGAACGAAAGGAAGGGTTTAGGCTTCGGAAAAGGGTATTTGGCTCAAGGTTTCGGGCTTGTGCAATGTGCAGTTACCGATTAATGTTTACTTAAAGCGTGTTTTCTCAGAGTCCTAATCGGTTGGAAAAGAGCGAGTCTTCTTTTTCGCAACTAATCCTAGAGCTCTAATCAGTGGATCTCGTCACTACGCTTATAAGCCCCTCGTTTCCATTTGTAGATCATCTTTCTCGGGACGGACTATCCCGAGCGAAGTCTTATAAGGCAAGCGAGTTCCACCGACAAAGGAAAAAGTGAACTTAAGGCTAGCTGATCACGCAAACTTTTAACGTATGTGACGCACGGGCCACAGTCGAAGTCAACGTCCTTTAAGTTAAGGCGGGGATCGTGCCAAAATTTCGGCATGACCTCTCCTGACTCGCTTAGAGACCTTAGCTTTTGGCGTTGGCCAAGTTGTGGCTGGCACAGTGCATACGGTGAGGGTTTGGTGACACGGCGTCACATTGAACCTTCGGGTATATTTTTTGGCAGAGCTCCGCGTCAAAGTCAAGGCTGAAAAGCTCAAGACTTCGGGTCGGGAACGACCTTCGGTCTCAACCTCTCGAGCTTGACTCGGGGCGGGGCCCGGCGTAAAAAACATACACTTAGGCTTTATGACACGAGCTAAGCCAAAAACCAACCGGGGTCTTGGACAAAGTGTGACACAAAGAGTGCATGGCTTACACAGGCTAGGATGGGATGTTTGGGACGACCCCGTGCGCCCCCGAAAGGCATACGCGAGGCCAATCGGGGTGCAACTGATAAGGCCATCCCGGGTTACGGGTTGTAGTGTGCAGTGTTCCGAGGCAGCAAGTGCACGTGAAGTGCGGTGTACCGAGGCAGCAAGTGCGAGTAGTGTGCGGTCACTAAAATTCTTTTTCTGAGTAAAACAGAGATTTTTCAGAATGTGTTTTAAAGCATTATGATGCGCAGTTCAAAAGATAGCAATGAAAATCAAACATGAATGGGGATGCACAAACATGGTATGATTTTGAAAAGACGACAATGTAATGCCTTTGAAAAAAACCGTTCGAGGTTTAAGTCATACACGCACACGAAAACGAGGAAGGGTAAACGAAAGTTTGACCCACGGAAGGCTTTTTTTGAAAACATCGACAATTTTGAAAAAAAGTATCCTTTTCCCCAGCGGGGTCGCCAACTGAAATAACCCGGATTCGCGCGAGCGAAAGCGGTTGTCTTTCGCGGAGGGTTGGTGTCTGAGACCTCGCTTCATGGGAAGGAAAATGAGGAGTCGCCACGCGGTTTTTGTATTTTGAGCCCAAAACTTTGAGAAACGGCTTTAGTGAAAATGGTGTCGTTTTTTATTGGTAGCAAAAACTTAGGAAAAGGCTTTGAAAACAAGGGATCATTTTTATTGGTAGAAAAAACAAGTAAAAAGCTTTGAGTACCAGAGATTGTTAGGTTCGGAGGTCACGTTACGTTTCGGGAAGAGTATTACGAGATCACCCGAAACGCCTCGTATGACGAGTCTTTCTACCTTTCTCGAAAACGTGCGTGTGTGTGTGTGTGTTTGCATTTTGAAATGGGGGGCTTGAATGACAAGCTTAATCTTGGTTTGAATGTCAAACGTTGATTAGGTGACTTTGTTTGAAAAGACGAGCGTTTGAATGACAAACGTCGGTTTGAGACGGAAATGAGCGTTTGCGTGGCAAACGTCGATTTAAAGCAGTATCAACGGAATCAAACGATCCGGAATCATAAATGACGATCAACGAGCCAAAACGGCTCGGAATTGTAAATGACAGAAAGGTATATGACGATCGACGGACCGATCGATCCGGAGTTGTAAATGACATAAAAAGTAAATGGAACGGGGATGGAACGGGGTCGGAACGCCGTTTTAACCCGTGATTACATCTCTTACGGGAAGAGAAGAGGATCGAGGGGCTAAAACGTATCGGACCCCGTTAGTCGGAGGCGTCTACATTTCAATAACGTGGTTCGAAACGGTTGTAGCGACTGGCACGTAAACCGAGACGAAACGAGAGATTAGAGAGAGGGAGTTATACCTATGGCTAGGGTCGACTCCTTTGGCTCGGGGGTGTGTACGGGACACGGAAAGTAGTTTGAAAAGGTGTTTTGGAGTGGTGAGGGGCGTATTTGATTGAAATACGGAAGTTTCACGCGAATCGAGACAAAACGGGAGCTCGGGAGGGGTGAAACTCAGTTTGGGCCGTGGGTGGAGTGATTTTTTGGAGTAATTTTTGTTGTTCTTTTGGCTTTGACATCCCTCCTATTTATAGGGTGAAAAATGCAGTAAGAGTCCGGACAGACTTAGACTGATTTCCAGGATTTTGTGGTATTTTGGAACTTTGAGGGGCTTGCTGGCAATTTCAGAAAGTTTGCACAGGGAGTCGTGGGACTTTGGCCCGAAATCCAGGGGTATTTTAGTCTTTTCCCTTTGATTTCTGATTGAAGGGTGATGGGAGGGCTGTGGCATGGCTGCCACGTGTCCCATGACTCACCAAATGTGTGGGAGTTCGTTCCCCGGTCCCGGTTTTGTCTGTTTTTTAAAATAACAGTCCGAAAAATGTCCGAAACGCCCCCGGAAAGTGCCGGAAAGTGCGTTTTTCAGGGAAAGTCGTACTTTTACGTGCGATGATGTGTGTCAAGTTTGCTTCGACGTTGGGATGCTCGGGGCAGTCCCGGGACGTCTCGTTGGCTTGGCAACGGGGAGTTTAACGAGTTCCGGTTAACCTGGAGCGGGCCAGTTAACGAATTTCGGTTAACTTTCTGACGGATTTTGACGATCCGGATTTGGGTACTTACAACGTGCTAGGTTTTGGGGTAGGTACGAAGGCCTATTAATTTTTTTTTGAAACAATTCATTTTGATGTATTTGAAAATGTCGTGTGAAAACCAACCGTTTTGGGCAATATTTAAATGTGTGGCGCCACCTATAACGCGCTAGGGGGATAGGATTGACATTAGGCGCTCAGTCGTAGGCGAATATTATCACCGTCCGCGATGCCGTCAATCGCACCCGAGGGTTCTAGATCTACGTGGTGTAGTGTGCGGATGACTATCTTCCTTTATTTGCGAAAATGATTTTTTTTTATTTGAAAAGGGTGATAAAGGAAAAACGACACACACACACACCCCACAGAGTACAATAAGCAAAGGATCATAATCTGATCATGGGGGACTGCCCCACAATCACAACCTGTATCAAGGAAATCAAATCCTGCAGAGTGACCACCTTCTGTCGCGTGACACAGGACATGGGGGGCATGTTATGTCGCGTGACAGAAGGAAACAAACATCCAGAATCTGAATCAATCACCAGAGCCAGCCCCAGCCTCCAAGCATAACACAAAATCTCAGCCCCAAGCATCAGCAACACAGACAACAAAGATGGGACACAAGGAGGGAACGGAATAAAACAAAGCACATAAGATGCAAACAACACATATAATGTCACAAACAAAGCACACACAAGTGAATGAAATGAACGTTGAACAAACACGAAAGTTTGACCCACTTTTGAAAACCAAGGCTCCGTTTGTTTGGCCGTAAAACATTTTTCGGAAAACGTTTTTCGGAAAATAACTCGTTTTACGCTGTTTGGTTAGCCCCCGAAAAATGTTTTCCGGAAAATAACTCGTTTTCCGTTGTTTGGTTGCCTAAGTAAAACGTTTTCCGGAAAATATTTTACGCCCTTCCTAAGTAAAACGACCTACTGACCTTGTCCTAAGTAAAACATTTTCCGGAAAATGGAGGCCTTAATGTACAACTCATATTACGCCCGATACAACCCCCCCCTGCCTACCCCACCCCCCCCCCCCCAATTTTTTTTTTGTAACCGCCCCACCCACCCCTGCCTACCCCACACCCCCACACCCACTGCCCCAAAAAAAAAAATTTTGTAATCGCCCCACCCCCCACCCCCAAAAAAAAAATTTTTTTTTTTTGTAATCGCCCACCCACCCCTGCCTACCCCCACCCCCCACCCACCCACCCCCAATTTTTTTTTTTGTAATCAACCCCCACCCCCTGCCTACCCCACCCCCCAATTTTTTTATTTTTTTGTAATCAACCCACCCACCCCCCCCCTCCCCAAATTTTTTTTTTTTTTTTGTAATCGGCCCACCCACCCCCTGCCACCACCCCACCCCCACCCCTTCCCCAATTTTTTTTTTTTTGTAATCAACCCACCCACCCACCTACCCCCCCAAAAAAAATTTTTTTTTTTTGTAATCAACCCACCCCCTCCCTCCAAAAAATTTTTTTTTGTAATCAACCCACCCACCCCCTGCCTACCCCACCCCCCACCCCCCCCCCCAAAAAAAAATTTTTTTTTTTTGTAATCAACCAACCCACCCCTTGCCTACCCACCCGCCAAAAAAATTTTTTTGGGGCGATTAAAAAAGTTTTTTTTTGGGGTGGGTGGGTTGATTACAAAAAAAAATTGGGGGGGGGGTGGGTGGGGTGAAATGAGTAGGCGAGGTGGGTGGGTTGATTACAAAAAAAAAAATTGAAGTGGGGTGGGTGGGGGTGAGCGAGGGGTGGGTGGGCGATTACAAAAAAAATAAAAATTGGGGGTGTGAAGTGGGGTAGGCGAGGGTGGGTGGGGGTATTACAAAAAAAAATTTGGGGGGGGCCACCTTGTGAAATATGAGTCGTTTTACCAAACACCCGAAAACATTTTACACCCTTCCTCCGTAAAACATTTTACGCTCTACCTCCGTAAAACATTTTACAGGAAAACATTTTCCAGAAAACGTTTTCCGAAAAATGTTTTACGTCGAAACAAACGGAGCCCAAGTTTCAAATCCCCAGCGGAGTCGCCACTGAATGAACGCTCGCCGAAAAAATATGAAAAATTTAGGGACTCGCCATGCCGTTTTTAAGGAAACATTGAAAACCTTTTTGACAGAGAAAATGGGTTTGGGGGTCAGGTTACGTGTTGGGAAGAACCGAGAGTTCACCCAACACGCCTCGTCCGTAGACGAGTCTTTCTATGTTCAACATTCAATTCATTCAAACGCGTGTGCAATTGTGTGTGACAAAATATGTATAAAATGCATATTAATGCTTTGTTTTATTGCTCAACAAAAGGATTACAACTTGTGAGTCATTTTATTCAGGAGACCACCACCTGATTACAACGAGGACAAACAACTTACAACTGAACTGAACCTGCTGCAGAGAGCTCATTGTGTCGCGTGACACAGGACCTGGGAGCAGGTTGTGCCGCGTGACACGACAAGGCCTTTTGCAGAGGTTTTACAAGGCTCCGATTACAGAAACAATAAATGACAATCCGAGATTAACAAAGACAGAAATCAGGTCCCAACGACCTCAGAGAGATCAAATTGCAGATGAGTGTGGATATGGAATCATCCACACTCACCTTAGCAATTCATGCCCAACGCACGACATCAATACAAAAGCACGCACAATCACTACGATAAAGTATGAAATAGGTCCCAACGACCTCAAAGAGATCCAATCTTAGATGAACGTGGATATGAGACGATCCACGCTCACCTTAGCACGATTCATGCACAACGCACACAATCACAAGAACATCACAAGTATCATCACCACGATAAACGTATAAAACAGATCCCAACGAACAGAATATCCAAATGAAACAGAACATACTACATGTTAAATGGAAATTGTAACAAAGCCAGAAATACTCAGATTCTATACCATCAGCATATTAAAACAACAGCAATTGCACTACGCAGATGAGAACAAAGGAAGAGAACATCCAAACAAACCATAGCATACTACATGCTAACTGATATTGTAACAAACTCAATATACTCAGTTCTACACCACAAGCATTTTTAAACAAAGGCAATTGCACTACACAGGAAACAGAGAGATAGGAGGTTAGACTTCGTTACGCTTGTAGTATCCTCAAATTCGATACCACGTTAGGTATGGAATTCTTCAATCTGCCTCAGAACAGGATTGGGAACTCTCAGATTTGGTAGCTCGGCAGTTTCAAGCGCCTGTGTGCGTTGAACGGATTTGAGATCGGGAACAGAGGAGTTGATGGTTTCGGGATAGAGAGCAGAACACGGTGAGGGAGATTGAGGTCGGATTAGGTTTCGATTTAGCCGGATAAGATGGTGGAGTGGTGGTGGTTAACGACTTAGGGGTTGGAACAGGGGCGGTGTTGTCGTCGGACTTGGGGGGAATCGAGAGGAACGGTGGAGGCGGTTGTGGTTGTAGTTGGAGGTAGAGAGGTTGAGAACGGTGGGGGAGGTTGAGGATCGCCGGGGAACAGGTTGAGAGAGGGAGCGGTTGCCGCTTTGGGTAGAGCCGGAGAACGGGAAGGAACTTGGTGTCTTGTAAATTCTGGGTGTCAAATTGATATGAGAGGGATTTGGGTGAGGAAAACGATTTAGGGAGAGGAAATTGGTTTGGGTGAGGTCGCCGGCCGATTAGAGGGTGAGGAAGACGATGAAGGAGAGGGATCTACGCCATTTGCGTCTAGAGAGAGAAATGGCGTTTAGAGAGAGAGAGAGAGTATATCTGTGTTGCTCCCTTGCCAAATGAGAGATATCTGTTATTTAAAGCTGATTTGGAAATTGCTTTATTTTGTCGTACGACCTCCTGCTCCGCTTTTCCATGGCTCAATCTGTCGCGTGACATAACGTGTCAATAACCGTTTCTGGCGCCAGCAACTGGTTCTGGAACATTCCGGGCTAATTCTTTAAAGGTCCAAAGCCAATAATTCCTTGTAGGTCCTTTCTTAGTGAGAAACTTATAAAAAACTCCCGAAAGTCTCGGAATGGACCGGGAATTTACCAAAATGCCCCTAGTGCAATTTTATCATATTAAAATGCACCTAAAAAGGGTCGCGAATTGGATTGGCGTACTTACAACCATAAGGTAAAACAATTAGACTCAAACAAACACAATTTAAACAGAGAGATTGCAGTTACCACTTGATAATCCGAGGCAGATGGAGCCTGATTATCAAGTGGAGAAGAAGGAAGAACAATTAGACAAGTAGAAGAGAGAGAGAGAGAGAGAGAGAGAGAGAGAGAGAGAGAGAGAGAGAGAGAGAGAGAGAGAGTTACCCTTGTAGTCCTCAACTCTTACACCAAGTTAGGTGTAGGAGCCTTCGATTCAGCTTCTGGAAAGGAGATTCAAACACGAACTAAGATCTGGATTGGGAGATTCAAGGTGTTTGAGGAAGTAGGGGAGGAATTGGATTGAAGAGAGACGAGAGGTGAGGGAATTGGAAGGGAATTGGGTAGTTTTGGTGAGGGAGGAGGAGAGAGAGAGGTTCTGGAGCAATTTGGGCAGAGTAGCTTTAGGGAGTCGAAATTGGGATCCAAACTGAGAGGGGTAGGGTCTTATTTATAGCTGCAGTTAGTGGCCTCAATGTGTCGCACGGCATAACGTAACCACTTTCCATGCCTCGACTTGTCGCGTGACACAAGGTGACCGTAACCGTTTTTGGCGCCAAATCTGGTTCTGGAACCTTCTTGGATAATTCCTAAAAAGTCCAAAACAAATTTATTCCGTTTAGGTCCCTTAGCCTGAGCAAAGTACAAAAAAGTACTTCCTTCACGTGAAACTTATGAAATATTTTCGGAAGTCTCGGGGTGGACCGGAAATTTACCAAAATGCCACTAAATGCAATTTTATCATATTAAAATGCATCTGGAAAGGTCGCGAATTGGATTGGCGTACTTACATGGTAACAACGCAAAGGGTAAAATTATTGGTCGTGGATCCATCAAAAGAGGTACAATCACTGTACAGAAGGTATCTTTGGGGATGGTCTGAAACACAACCTTCTCTTATCACAATTCTGTGATAAAGGTATGCATTGTATTTTCAATTCTTCTAACTGTTATGTGAAAGACATTGCTACAGGAGAAACCCTTCTCACTGGATATCGAAAAGGTAACGTCTATGCTATAGATTTATATATTGTTTCGAGTGTTACTAATGTTTGTTTTGTAGCTAAGAACATCAGTGAGAATTCCTGGCTATGGTACAAGAGACTCAGTCACTTGAATTTCAAATACCTATCCAAGCTGGCTAATAAAAATCTAGTTGCCGTCCTACCTCAAGTGTCTGCTGATCATGAAAGGAAATGCAGAGTCTGTCAGTTAGGAAAGCAACATAAAGAATCATTCCATAGCAAGCCCTACATGTCCACGTCTAAGTGCCTCCAGTTGCTACATATGGATCTGTTTGGCCCCACAACAACTGCCAGTTTAGGGGGTAGCAGATATGCCTTGGTTGTTGTAGACGATTTCTCAAGATATACCTGGGTGGAAACCTTTGCTTCAAAAGATGATACCTATGAAGTTGCCACCAAATTGTTCCATCTACTTCAAACCCAAAAAGAGTGTGACATCATCAGTATGAGATCAGACAATGGAACGGAGTTCAAAAATAATGGAATCGCTCAGTACTGTGTTGATCACGGAATAGATCATAATTTCTCAGCTGCTGGAACACCTCAACAGAATGGTGTTGTTGAGAGAAAGAACAGAACCTTGATCGAAGCTAGAAAAACAATGATATCTGAAGCTAGGCTACCCAAGTATTTTTGGGCTGAAGCTATCCATACAGCATGCTTCACTCAGAATCGATCCTTGGTCAACAAATTTCACAACAAGGCCTCTTATGAGCTTTGGCGTGGCAGAATTCCCAACATTGGTTTCTTCAAGATTTTTGGCTGCAAGTGTTATGTTCTTTACAACGGTAAAGAGCGTCGAGGTAAATTTGACGAAAAAGCTGATGAAGGCATCTTTATTGGTTATGCCAAGCACAGTAAGGCATTTAGAGTTTTTAATAAACATCTGTTGAAAATTGTTGAATCTGTTTATGTTACTTTTGATGAATTCGATTTGCTAGAGTCTGACAAGGCTCCAAATAGTACTGATAATTCTGGTGTTTTTGAGACAGGTGAATCTAGCAATCAAAACTCCAATCAAACCACCAGTATCAATGCAAATCAATCTCCAGCTCAGCCTTCAGTCTCAAGTGGTGTAACCTGTAGAGACCTAATTGATGACTCCTTCTTTCCTCAATCGGTTAGACAACCTAATGTTCAAACTCCTTTAACCGATCCAATACCAGCTAGTCCCTCTGTTACCGCTCCTAATGCACCACCTGAAACTGAACCAATTTCAAACATTAACTTACAATTTCCCTCTCCACTAACCGATCACCATCAGTCTGCCCCACCTCTCCCTAACCGATCTCCTCAATCGATCACCTCTCCCTTAGCCGATTCTACTCCTCCATTAGAAACCTTAAGACAAGAATCGGTCAGGCAAGACCTTCCTAGGGAAGTGAGACCAGTTAGAGATCATCCATTGGAAAATGTGATTGGTGACGTCTTTGGTCCAAGAATGACTAGAAGCCAGTTAAGAAGCATGGAGAAACAACATGGTCTATTCTCATCTGCTATGGTATCAAATATAGAACCAAAGAAGACTGAAGAAGCACTTAATGACCCAAGCTGGGTAGAAGCTATGCAAGAAGAGCTTAACCAGTTTGATAGATGCAAAGTATGGGAATTAGTGCCAAGACCTAGTGATCAGACAGTGATTGGAACGAAATGGGTTTATAGAAATAAATTGGACGAGTCTGAAAAAATTACAAGGAATAAGGCTAGATTAGTGGCAAAAGGGTACAGACAGGAAGAAAGCATAGACTATGATGAGACTTTTGCCCCCGTAGCTAGACTAGAAGCCATTAGGTTATTTCTTGCCTCGCAGCCTACAAAGAATTTAAGTAATACCAAATGGACGTGAAAGTGCATTTCTTAATGGAGAACTTCAAGAGCTTGTATATGTAGATCAACCTCCAGGATTTGAAGATTCCAAAAAGTCTGATCATGTCTATAAATTGAATAAAGCTTTATATGGCCTCAAGCAAGCACCGCGAGCATGATATGAAACTCTCTTCAAATTCCTACTTAGTGAGAAGTTCGAACGAGGTAAAATCGATACTACCTTATTTATTGCAAAGCATAATGGACATTCATTGTTAGTTCAAATATATGTTGATGACATTATTTTTGGATCTACTAACGAAAAATTATGCAAGAGATTTGAGAAACTTATGCAGAGCAAGTTTGAGATGAGCATGATGGGTGAGCTAACATTTTTCCTTGGACTTCAAGTCAAGCAAATCTAAGAAGGTATATTCATCAATCAAGCCAAATACATCAAAGATCTCATCAAGAAATTTGGTCTTGATTCTGCTCATCCTTAAAGTACTCCAATGGCCACCAATGTACACCTTGACAAAGATGAGTCCGGTAAGAAAGTAGATATGACACTCTACCGAGGTATGATAGGATCTCTACTTTACTTAACCGCTAGTAGGCCAGATATCATGTTTTCCCTATGTGTATGTGCTAGATTTCATGCTGACCCTAGAGAATCTCATTTACAAGCTGTTAAAAGAATTATTAGATATCTTGTGGGAACTGCTAACTTAGGTTTGTGGTACCCAAAAGATTCATCATTTACACTGATTGGCTATTCAAATGCTGATTTTGCAACTTGTAGGGTCACCAGAAAAAGTACTAGTAAAACTTGTCAATTCCTAGGTAACCAATTGGTTTCCTGGTCGTGCAAGAAGCAAGCTTCAATTTCCACTTCTACAACTGAGGCTGAGTACATAGCTGCTGGGAGTTGCTGTTCACAAATTCTATGGATGAAGCAATAACTGGTGGACTATGAGATTCCCCAAGATGTGTGTCCCATTTACTGTGATAACACCTCAGCCATTTCAGTCTCAAACAATCCTGTGATGCATTCCAAGACAAAGCATATAGACATCAAATATCACTTCCTCAAGGATCACGTTGAAAAGGATAATATCGTTCTTTTAAAAGTACATACTGATTATCAGTTAGCTGATATTTTGACAAAACCCTTGGATATTAAAAGATTTGAATTCGTTAGAGGAGAACTAGGCATGATTGATATTCGTTAATATATTGTGCTAACTTTGTTGCTTGTGTAAGCTCTCAACTGATTAAGGTGATTCCTCATGTGCTATTGCTAACCGGCCCATCTGACCGGTAAGGCAAGAATTACTAACCGATACCTCTAACCGGCGTACCTAACTTGTATCACTAACCGGTAAGAGATGTCCCTAACCGATAGCCTTTAACCGGTGTAAAGTTGATCTCTCTAACCGTTCATTGCACCTGACCGGTTAGCCATCAATCCTGTCTAATCGCTTACCGACGAACTGCGGCCGGATCGTAACATCCAATCCGTTTTAACCGGCTCGTTGTCATCATTCCTCGCTGTAACATCAGTTTCCTCAGCCGCTTCAGACTGACAACCCCTTGACATGTCCCCCATCTTTCCTTTTCGAGGTAGATCAATTTTAAATTTTGATAAAATAGGTAATCTCTGTATCATTCTTATTTATTCAAAGGGTTATCTTTTTGTTCATTATTGCATTTTAGTATAACTGCTGCACACGCGTTCTCTATTTTAATGTCTCATATTTAAAATCGTGAATTAAATTTATTAATTTATCTGCATACCAGTTAAAAACATTTGAACTGTCTTTGATTTTACAAACACACCTTTTCATCTTCTCTCTCTCACACCTATAAAAGGATTTCAAAAAGCAACTTTTCAAACTTTCAAAACCTAGATTTTCTCTCTCTATCTGCAAGTTGAACAGCAACTGGTGCTAATTTCCATTGTTACGGCTCATCTTTGAATCTTCATCCTCTCCGATTTCTTCATTCTCAAAGATTTCTGGTAACTCTTCATAAACTCAAAAGCTTTTCAAAATTTTGAAGATGTCCAGTTCTTTCAAAACCTAGGTTACGAACTTAACCCATAATGTTTATTTTCTTCGATTCTTACTTGAAATGTTGGTTTGATGTTTGAATGTTTCACAGATGGCTCCTAAACCTTCATCTATCAAGAAAGACATTTATGGAGGTTACATTCTTCTCAATTTCTTTGACTCCGAAGAAGGAAAGCTTCTTCAAGCTATGTTCGTTGCTGCCGGAGTTCTCCCGTTCTTGATGCCGGAGGGTAATGAAGATATCTTTTACGAGTTGGTCAATGAGCTGTTCGATAATGGAATTATGGATGATAATGTGAAAGATGGAGATCTCGATAATATTGTCTCAACCGTTGCCGGCGTTCCTGTAACCTTCAGCCCTGCAACTATTGCTGCTGCCTTCCCTGATCTCCCTTCTACCGGTTCGTCTTCTATGTTGATGAAAGATATGATGCTTGCTTGGTCCAGAGTTAGAGGATCTAACCCCTTCGTTACCGGTGAGGGTAACAAGAAAGCTGAATTGGATGCCGTTCACTATGCCCTAGCTGAGGTGGTTGACCGGTGTATCATCTGTCAGTCTAGCTCCCATCATTGTATCACTATGATACAATGGGAAGCTATTGCAGCCATTATTCTTCAGAGTGAGTTCAATTGGTGTTCATTTCTTTATCGGATCATCTTGATAGCCTTCAAGAAGTATCAAAAGGAGAAGCCTACTTCCAAGACCAATAAAGCCAAATCATGCCATTATCTGTTGATTAGCCGTGCTCTGAGGAAAATTCCAGCTGTGCTTAATGCCTCAGCCAGTCAACAAAAATACCCTCAGTCTTTCTGCAAATCGTTTGATAAGAAGTTTGATTTTCAAGAATCATCAAAGAAGCCAAACCCTCAACCGATGTTGCTCCTACAACTGTAAGCCAACCGGTAAGCCAGCTGCCCAACCGAAGAAGAAAGCTAGCCAACCAAAGGTTAGACAATCAACCGATGTTGCTACTCTCAAACCGACCTCTACCTTACCGGTCAAGCGAAGCCTAACCGATGAACCCTCAGCTGATCCCATACCGGTTAATGCTCCTCAACCTACCTCTTCTGATGATCAACCGATTGCATTTGTTCTCTCCCCTAGCCGACAAAAGAAGACATCCAGAAAGTCAGCTCCTCCACCTTCCAAAAAGTCCAAGCCTACCCCAAAATCATCCTATCAGTTAGCCAAAGAGAATGCTGAAAGATAAAGGAGAATTGAGACCGATTTGGGCACTTTCATTCCTTTTATCCCAAAACGGTTATTTGATCATGATTTCCTAACCGACAAGGTTCCCTTCACCGGTCAGTCTTCTTCCAGACCGGTAAGCCGTTGCCAACCGATCAGAAACCCAACTTTTCACATTTATCACTACAATCCTTGGTCGGTTAACCCCAAGTCTGTTCCCTCTCCAAATTGGGTTTATCCCATTGATCAGTTGCCTCCATTTATCCGAAGACTGTTGCAATTCCATGAAATCAACAAAGACTCAGTCCCAGTCGGTGACATGACAGACTATGTGGATTTTGACAACTTTTATGAAGAAAAGGGAATTTATTACAGCAAGCCTTGTCTGTTGAGTGATTATGACATCTCTTTATCTAGGGACAGCCTTCTCAAGATTTACAACAGGTATTTTTGATCTTTTGCCTCCTATGTGGAATGCTATTTACTTGGCTCAAGATAGGCTAAGGAAGGACATGATGGTCCACACTGTATGGGCTGATTTTGCACTTCTGTACAATGCCCAAGATACCCTTCAAGAGTCTGATCCGTATCAGCTGGGGAGGTATGAATTACCTGAGGATGATCTTCCCTCTTTTGATCCTGAAATTGTCAATCTAGGCCCTCGAAGAATCCAATTTATTAAGAACGTGATGGACCTAGTACAGAATCTGGTGGATATGAATAGAGATTTTTCAAGCCATGGGAGACATTTCTCTATCTGATTTTGAAGCTATTCCTCTGCCTCCATCAATTGCCGATGAGCTTCAGAAGAAAAGAAGAGAGGACAGAATGGAAACTTTTGTTGATGTTGCTGAAATTATGGGTCATGGTGATCCTCCAGTTAATACACCTCCTAACCTCACCAAAACCAACGGCCCAGGCAAAACCAGTTACCGATGCCAGAAAATCAAAGTTCTAAAACTCCGAAAAAGGCCTGCACCTCCCAAGGGTCACCAAATCAAGCCTAGAAAAGTTGACCAATAACTTGTCACTGAATTCCCTTCCAAACAGAAACCAAAGTACTCTTCCTTTCTTTCTCAATGGCTACCCAATATCCGAATTCAAGGAGAGATTGTTCATATAGCCCCCAGACCGGTTGAGAGCACTTTGTCAACCGGTAACCTATTTCATACCTCTCCATCAATAACCGTATGATCCAACTGTTGGAAATGAGAATTTTTAGATGGTCTTCCGATGTAACCTATATGGTTGGATTGATGCCTAATGTGCCTAGGCTGTCTATAATGAGAAATGGTCATGCTCAGCTATGGAGCAACATTAGACATGCCTCTTTACTCTTGCTTGCTTTAAGGGTGATCCCTTTAATTCAGTTAAGGCAAGCTGCCTTACCGATGGCTCCAGCTGCTGCTGAACTCTTGGAGCTTTCCTTTGTTGAGATGATGAGCCTAGAGCCAAATGAATTTATTGCACCGGTTAATCAACATGATTCCTCTTCTGAGTCAGTAGATGAAGCTATTGTGATCTCTCCAACCGGTCAAGTGTCTAGGACCGGTCAGCCGCCAATCATCTCCCTTACCGATTCTTCAACCGATCCTCCTACCGGTTCTCCAGCTGCCTCCCTTGCCGTTCGCTCTACCGCTGCTCCTACTACTCCTCTTATCGATAAGTCTCCAGCTGTTCGCTCTCTAGCCATTCAGCTATCAACTCCTACTTCTTCCATTCGCCCTCCAACCGATGATGTCTTCCCGGCTCCTCAACCGGCTGCTCGACCAGTTCCTCAACCTGCCCCTCCAACCGTTGAAGATCTTAATAGGCCAATTGTTGCTCTTGACCTTGCTGATTTTTATGAAGCCCTGCTCAAAGGCATTACTGATGTCAACAATGAGATGGCTAGTTCTTTTGTTAAGTCCAATCAGGAGGAGGAAGAGCAAAGAGAGCAAAGACTTAACCGTATGCTTACCCGTATGGAAACTGGCTTTGCTAAGGCCATTGCAAATTTCGTGGGGTTGCTGAACAAGAAGGATGCTACCATCAACGATCTACTTCAACAACTTGATGCCTCCACCAGAACCAATCAAGAGCTATGCAATGAAGCTGTCTCCGGTCAAGCCCTTTTGAAGAGATCTACCGATGTCCTCAATCAAGCCGAACAGAGAAATGTAGAATTTCAAACCGAGCTGACCAAAGCCAAAGCTCAAAATGAAATTTTATTGAAAATGTTTGCCGATGGTCAGTTAAGCAAGAAGAAGAGGAAAAGAGAAGAGAAGAAGGAAAAGAAAGCAAAGAGGGATGCAAAAAGAGCAAAATCAACAGACCCGGTGACATCGGCTACTCCCTCATCTGCTGCTTCACCGGTCAAGGACTCTGCCGATCCTCCAGCCGATCCTTCAGCCGATCCTGCAGCATAGAATGTAACCGATGAAATAAATGTCTTTCCTTTTCACCGATCTGCTGATTATAATGAGAATCTCTGAACCCTAAAACTTGTGTTTTACTTTCTTGAATTTTTTTTTAATTTTTGAATGATCCAACTGCTGCTAACCATTTCATTTCGCAGGTCACCTCATTCAAAATTCCACTCTATTTTTCTTTGTTTTTAAGCTTTCATTTCTTGTAAGCTTTACTCAGGTTACATCAAGTTGTCACTTAACTTAGGAAATGACAAATTTAAAAGATAAATTCTTAGTCATTCTTTTACTGAGTTGAGATAGATGTTAACCTAGGTGATTGGACTTAAACAATTAGGAGGAGATTGTTAGTCAAATATATGTTTAGATTTAGAATTGCTTAATCCCAATCACAACAAGCATTATTGAGGACCCCTAATTTTAATTAGACCAAATAGAATTTTTCTATGTATGCTAGGTTCCCTTAGTACTAGTGCCCATTGTTTTTGATATGTAATTTTCTCAAAACTTGAAGACCTGAAGATTTTCCTATCAGTTTATGTGTTTACTTGGTGAAGAAGGTTCTTCAAACCGGTTGACCGCTCAACCGGTCAAAGGCGCCTAACTGATCATCTAGAGCCTTACCTTACCGGTGGTCCCTAACCGGTCATGGCCCTTAACCTGTTCAAACCGGCCAAGCTTATTCAACAAGCTTTCTTCAGCTAGCCGAAGCATTTATTGCTCCCAACTACTCAGCCACCAACTTTAGCTGAAGTTGGTAAGCGGCATCTTTGAAAAGACATTCCTACACCGTCGAATCTCAAAGTGGAATGTCAAAGTTACCAGTACTCACATCACCTCAACTACTCAATGGAAATCCTCTCTATCAAATCTCAAGCATTAAATGAAAAGATACTCCCATTTAATGTCTGCCAGTCCGAGTCATCATTACAACCTCTTCAAAGACAACGGCTCCTTTTTGAAGCACACTATAAATAGCTTCCCATGAGCATTGAAGATGGTTGGTGCATTTAAGATCCTTGAGAGTGAGTTGCCAAGAACTACCAACCTTCAAACACTCAAGTTCAAGGCATTCAATTCAAGTCCCCACATTCACTAGACATCTCTGTAGGACATACACTGAGCACCTTCAATCAATTCATGTTGTATTCCTCAACTAGACTACAAATGGAACACATTGATTGAATCACACACACACACACTAGAGAAATCAGTTCAACTTTGTAAGTACCCCAATCTGGATCACCCCCTTTCAAACACACGGGAAACACCGCAGACTCATCCACGTAGTCTCAGAGACCTCTCTCACTCAAAACCCTCTCAAACCCCCAACCAAACCAAGGGAGGAGCCTTCCTGGGATAAAAAGGGACAAAAGGACCTTTTGGGAATTTTCAGGAAATCAGAAAAGCAATTAAGGTCCGTACGGACCTCTTTGTGTCAATGATTACTAAATCCCCTTAAAGTCCACAATATTCCCTCAAATCCGGAAGAAATGATTACTCCCCTGCAGAGTTGGTCCGTACGGACCTCTTTGCATGCAAGATGGTCTGTACGGACCTTATTGCTCAGGGGACACCATCATTCCAGAATATTCACCATCATTGCAGATTCCCTCAAATCGAGGAAATCCAAAATTCTGGATAACCAAGAAGGTCCGTACGGACCTCTTTGCTCCGAAATTTTTACTATAAATAGAGGGCTCCCCCTCCTCATTTTCACACACCTCCCTCTTCTCTCTTCCTCCCTTAGCCTTCTGGCTCCCCTCTAAGTCCTCTTGAGGCACTCCCGGCCCCTTTCGGATCCTTCCGAGGCCTTCCGAGCTCCCTTGTGGTGCTCCGAAGCCTCCCAGAGCGCTCCCGAGACGCTCCCGCGCTGCCCCGAGGCACTCTCGAGGTACTCTGAGGCCCCTCGTGGTACTCCGAGGCCTTGCACAGTCTTTCCACGGTGTCCCGGCTCTTTCCGGAGTCAAACCGACGATCCCAAACCACGCCGAAACTCTGCCCGAGTGACTCACGCCACCACAACGCACGCCGAACCTGCGCCCGAGTGATCCCGACGATCCCCACGCACGCCGAACCTGCGCCCGAACGCAGCCGACAACCTCAACTCACGCCGAAACTCGTCCGCAGACAACCGGCATCTCCCAGAAGCAATCCCGATCCGTCTGGAACGCTACTTCGACCTCAAACACTATTCCCAGGCGGAAGACAGACACGAACCAACATTGGTAAGGCTTCCTTCCTACACTATTTCAATACATTTCCATACATAGCATACAATGTAGACATCCGATCTGACATGCATTTTTAAAAGCACACACACACACAAACATTTAAAGGATATTAGGGGTATCCGAAAGACTCGTTTTACGAGGCTACTCGGGTGAGCTCTAATATTCTAATATTCTCTTCTAGGAGTCATCGACCTCCGAACTCAAAATCTCATCACACAAAAACAGTTTAAAATTATCTTTAAACTGATGCCCTTTTTCAATGTTTTGGGCTTAATAAAAACGGCGTGGCGACTCTACAAATGCGAAAACAAACGGCGAGACACCTCCAACCTGAAAACGCTGCAAAGCGGCGAAAGATGCCAGATGCCGGGGCCGCGAGGCCTGCTCGGATCCGGGCTATTTCAGTTGGCGACTCTGCAGGGGAAATTTTGTTTTAAAAACTTTTAAACAAAACAAAAGATTTTTAAAACGATGATGAGGGTCAAACTTTCATTTTACCCCTTCCTTTAACTGTTGTGTGTGTGTGCACGTGCTTCGTTTTTATTTTACAAAAAAAATAAAAATACAAAAAAAAAAATTGCATCAATATACATCTGTGCATACATTTAAAATTCTTCAAAAACTTCTATTTTACTCAGAAAAAGAATTTTAGAGACCGCACACTACGCGCACTGCTGCCTCGGTTACACCGCACACTACGCGCACTGCTGCCTCGAATACACTGCACACTACAACCCTCAACCCGGAGTGGTCTCAGTTGCGATCCGTTTGGTCTTCCTAGGCCTCTTGGCGCGCACGGGATCATTCCAAACATCCCATCCTAGCCAAGCGTCAACCACGCGTTTGAGTCTTGAGTCACGCTCTGTCCCGGACTCGGTTGGTTTTACCCGGTCCGTGTCATACGGCTGGATACATATACCATGCCGGCCATTTTCGAGTCAAGGCTCGGAACTCAAGATCCCTTGCGCAAGCAAAGCGATGAAAGGTCATGCTAAAATCTTGACTGATCTTGATTTCGAAGCTACACCTGCACGATGTTCCGTCCGGATATACATCCATGCTCACATGACACCATGTCATCACGCCTTTGATACGTCGGCCATGACAATATGACCAGCCAACGCCTAACGTCACGGATCCCTTGCGCAAGCAAGGCAAAGAGAAGGTCATGCCGAACTCTTGACACGATCTTGACTCGGTGGCGGCTTGGTTCACTATTCACATGGCTAACGCATCAAAACGAACATGACAGGCTCGATCCTTAGGTTCGATTTTTTCTTTTAGGTCGGTGGAAACCGCTTGCCCTATAGGACCCTCGCCCGGGCTGTCCACCTGGGATGTCGAAATACGGGTGCAAAACGAGGGGCTTATAGCCGCGCGGATGGTCTCCAGCGACCCGGGATCTAGCATAGTTGCGAAAAAGAAGAGCAATCTTTTCCAACCTACCTAGGATGCTAAGAAAACATGTTTTAAGTAAATTAAAACAACAAAAAAATCAGAAAATAAAAGAAACGGAAACCGCATGCCACGTGAGCTTTCCCCTTTTATCTCGTTAGGCCATTCACCGTGTCTAAACCTTGCCCGTCACCCCCTCTAGCTAACGAGAGAGTGGTCGAGAGTACCCGGGAACCCGTCTCCCGGTGTCAAAACAGCAAGGTCCTACCTCCTTCTCAACTCTGTCACCGGGACGGTCAGTCAATTCCCCATGGCCAAGTCGGTGGATAACAACGGGACCTTACCCCAGAAATTTCCCGACATTGGAAGAAGTTTGGCGGGTCCTCATGGCTATTGAGAAACGTCAAGGTGAGCAACAAGCCTGGATCGAAGGTGCCATGCACCACTTCGGAACCTTAGCCACCCAACTACCTGGGGCTTCCCGAGCCATGGCTGCTCCTCCTCTGACCTCTAACATCTCTCATTGTCTCCCGAGAAGTCAACTGTTACCCTCGTGCGAGCCATGCGGTTATGACGTAAGACCACAAGACCTTCCGGAGGAAAGCTTGCCCATCCAGCCTCACGAGGTCCCGGTACCACCGCCGAACAACGAACACATCTGGTGGGACGTCTGCGATTGCGGTGCTTGTCTGGAAATGGAATTCAGGGATGCGATGAACGAGGGCCGTCCTCGACGAAAGAAGAAGCTATCTTCTCAACAAAAGCTGAAAAAGAGGTATGAATCTGGTGATCCCACAGTCGGAACCCTTGGAGAACCCTCGGGAAAGTTTGACTACTATGTCATCTACTCCAGCAAATCTCCCGACCTAGTTACGCGGGGCCACGGCAATGTTTGCTCCATGATCAGTGGGACGAGCTTCGCACCGCCACCGAAGGCCCGAAGGTCCGAGATAATCCAACCCTGTCTTGGAAAGATCTCAAAGCCACTATTGATGCTTCGATCAAGGCTATGACGGTGAACGAATTGAAATGCGCGATCGGCCTTATGCCAATCGAGGCTCACTCCCACTACGTAAATAGGAGAGACAAGCAAAACCATAGGACCAGAAGTGAACGTTCGACACGTTCCGGTCAAATCCGGTGAATCCTCCACGGACGGATAAAAGGCCGGCCATACACGAGCCACGAGGCGAAAAGGGGCCCTATGCAAAAGAAGGCTGAAATCTTGGACCCAAAGGCCGAAGATCTGTCTTGGCAGCCCTCAAGCCTTGGCTCGAGGCTAACATCTCACTATGGTCCTTACTCACTTCATCTTACCCGCACAAGCTCAAGCTGGAAGAAAGCACGGCCCGAGACCATGGTTCCCATCACGGTGACACACGATGAAGCGGTTCGGATGATTGGCAACGTTAATTACAGCAATATCATCACCTTCCGAGCTCGACCTTCCAAAATTTGGGGTGACCATAACGAGCCTCTCTACATGCCAGTTCAACGGGACGAGCGCCGTCTCCCTCGGGTCTTGGTAGATGGGGGATCATCCATGAACGTCCTTCCCGCCAAAATGATGGATTTGCTAGGGATCAAAGCAACTGATCTAAAGCCCTCGACTCAAGCAATCAAGGCATACGACTCAACATCCCGCCCGAGTCTTGGGAATAGCCACCTTGAACTGTGGTTTGGAAAACAAATGGTCCCGACGGATTTCCAAGTCATCGACATCCCGATCACATTCACTTTGCCATTTTGGGACGCCCTTGGCTACACCAGATCAATGGGGTTGCATCCACTCTTCATCAGTGCGTAAAGTTCGTCCAAGGAACAGATCTTACCATCATCTACGGTGATAGCGTAGTCAACGAAAGGACCGACACAAACGGCGTCCCGGTCTTAGAGATCAAACCCGACGATGATGTCATGATGCTAACAGGGTTCACCATCGAAAGCCCAAAGGCCCAAGTGTGCCACATAGACCTGCCTTTGATTTGGGACAAGATCCCTCCCCGATGAAAATGATGAAGCACATGAACTACATCCCGGGGCTCGGTTTGGGAAAACTCCATCAGGGCACTCAACAGATCATCAATATCAAAGAACAGAATACCCTGCACGGCCTGGGATACTCTCCTACTCCCGAACACATTGCGGAGGACAAGCGAGCTGCACGAAAACGCTCTACCGATAACAAAAGAGGCTTGCACGCCATCTCCGATCTTCGTCCTTACAGCTTCGACATGACCAAGTACTTCACAAAGAAGGCCGGCAACTTGGAAGAAGATCCGAGAAGGGAACAGGCGATCGGTGCCAAACAAAGGCGGCCGACAACCATGGACAAGCTCCAGCGAGAACCTGGAAAGATTCGGAGGCCTCAAGCCAAATCTCGTCCGAAGAGCATTTCTCGACACACCGCCTCTACGGGATCCACGACCACCACTATTCACAACGAATTTTGGTTCGGGAAAACTCCCTCTTTGGCGGAAGAACTCGAAAAACTCTCTCGTCAACACTCCTGCCCTCAACAAGCGGGACGAGTGCGCATTCGAGCTAGTAATGCCCAAGACAAAGCAAAAGACTCCGCAGACGATGCTTGGGACGAGCCACTGCTCCACCCGCTCTTCAAAGAAGAAATCGAGATGCCAGATCTAATCGATTTTGTTTCGATAACTCGTGATAGCAATGATCGGGAACGGTGACATAAAGCCTTTCAAGCCCCATCGCCTATCAAGCTCATTGCCACTCAATAACCTGGGCCACCTTCTGGGACCCATTGCCCGGCAAAAAAGGACATGATCGAATAACTTGGTCGACCCTCGAGTCCTAGAGTCTAGTGTCAAAACTCATCCTGAGTCCATTAGCTTTGAATTTGAGTCTATCGAGTCATCTGATGGCCTCACGCCAGAAGATTACGAGCTCATTACCAATAATGTATTCCCGTATGCTCTTAATGAATGCTTCGATCTTTCCGAGTATCCTCTCATTGCATCTTTAACAACTGATAAATTAACTAACACACAAACAGTTAATAACGATTCACTTGATAAAGAAGCAGACACATTAAACGAACAATGCATCAAGCAAACATTTAAGCATGTTGTCAAACGAGAGAAAAACCGGGCCCAAGCTGCCGAGAAGGTTTTAATCACAACGATTTGCAAGATTGCTGAAGAGCCAAAGAGACGCAAGTCCGACGCCATTTCCAGCATAAACCAAGATTTTCCAATACCTCAAGAGCGGGGAAACCACCTTCATGAACAAGGAAGACCCACACACAGAAGGGGTCAAAACCGAGAGCATCATGGCCCTAAAACGCCTCGCCTCTCACTTCGTCATCCTCGGGGACATGCTATACAAGAAACGCTACCATGGGCCACTCCTACGCTGCATCAGCCAAGAAGAAGCAAACAAGTTCATGAACGAAGTCCACAATGGGGCTTGTGGTCCCCACATGAACGCCAGAGCCCTGATGCAAATCATTCTCAGGATGGGCTACTCTTGGATCTCCATGGAGGCGGTGCATCCACTTTGTCCGAAGAGCTGCGACAAGTGCCAACGGTTCTCCAACCTCAATCATCTGCCGCCCCACGATCTCTCTTGCATGACTACACCTTGGCCCTTTGCCACTTGGGGAATTGACGTCATCGGGAAAATCGCTCCGCCCGGGCGGCAACGGTCACGAGTTCAATCTTAGTAGCCATCGACTACTTCACCAAATGGGTCGAAGCCAAGTCCTACAAGGTACTCACCTCCAAGAAGGTCGCGCATTTCCTCAAGGAAAACATCATCTCGCCGATACGGCATCCCAAATGAGGTCATATCGGACAATGGTTCACACTTCGAAGGGGAATTCGACAGGCTAGCTGGCTGAATTCAAGATCACACGCCACAAATCTTCTCCCTACCGGCCACAAACAAACGGCGCCGTGGAAGCAAAGAAACAAAACCCTCGAACGGATCATCCGAAAAATGACCACCCGAGGACGAGATTGGCCCGAGAAGCTGCACCTTGCACTTTGGGGCTACCGCACATCGGTCGGAAACGACCACGGGAGAAACCCCATTTGCCACGACATACGGGATGGAAGCGATCCTTCCCATCGAGCTAGAAATTCCCTCACTCCAGTCTTTGCTGGAAAATGACATCAACGAAGTTGAATGGCTCCGAAGCCGACACGACGAATTGGCTCGCTAGACGAGCGACGACTAAAGGCCATGGAACACGTCCGGCCTATCAAAGCGGGATGGCTAGAGCTTTCGACAAGAAAGTCAAATCCCGAGACATCGTGGAAGGCGACCTTGTACTCAAAGAAAAGCCTCCCACTCGAACTAACCCAGCTGGGAAAATGGGAACCAACATGGATCGGCCACTTTCGTGGTTCAAAAGATCTTCTCCGGAGGTGCCATGAAGGCGACAGGACCTAGACGGCAATCCCTTCATGAATCCGGTCAACGGAAGCAAACTTCGCAGATACTTCGCCTAAAGAAGAACAGCTGTGCATCTCTTGGCACTCCATGTAGTGTCGAACTACGCGGACACTGAGCCCTCTAGTCCGGGAACGTAGGCAACCTTAATTGGTCCGGTCTAAAAATACACAAAAAGTCAAAAGTTTGAATGTCAATCAGGACCTCCATCAAGCTACGCACTTTTCAAGAACACGCCCAGCAGTCACCTTGACCAAGTTAAACGACGGCGGCAACATCAAAGGACATCCGAGGGTCACTCGGCATCAAACGACCGACTCGTGGCTCGTTTCCAAGCCAGGGGCTTGTCTTCGCCCTCTCGCGCTTCAAAAAAAAAAAGAGCTCGAGCAAGGGCTCACAAAAAAAAAAAGAGCTCGAGCAAGGGCTCACAAAAAAAAAAAATAATAAAAGAAGATGAAAAAAAGAGGTCAAGAGCCCGACGCCAACAAGAGGCAAGGAAGCTACGAAAAAGACCGTCGTAACGACTTGTCAAGGGAGCATTCAATCTCTCGGCCAAGCACAAAGCCTCGGCAAAGGGGATTGCCGTCGGGGCCCAGGCCTTCGGCCCGCAAATGCAACGAAAAGTCCAAAGATGGACGCCGACAAAGTGCACAAGAAGCAAGGGCAAACAAGAGATCTTGCGTCTCGACAAAGCTTTAAAAGTAAATCACAAATCACTAACGGTTACAACATTTCTTGATGAGTTCAAGCACGGTCTACTCTCAAGTTCACAACATGCTAAAAGACGGACTTAATACATTTAACTAATAATGTGTTTGCAATGCAATGAATGGATACCCTAGGAGGTCATTCCGCGCCATCTCGCGCTTGTCCCCTCGCCATTCTTTCCTTTCTTCCCTCGTCCGGCGAGTCTTCTTTCGCTCCACGTGAACCAACTCTGCGTCTCTCGGTCCGAGATCCGGGGTCCTCCCGTAGAGTCAAGCAATCCGGTAGCTCTCGGGGCTTCATTCGCCCGTGCTTCGGCCCGGATCTCCTCCCCTCGCGAGTACGTAAAAGAGGACCTCTCCCCTGTCGATCCGGTCAAGCTCTAGTCTCGTAGTCAAACAAAGTGTCTCCCGTCACATCCAAAGGGTCGTGACCAGGCCGGAACTCCTAAGGCAATAGCTGCTACGGCAGCGGGTCCCAGAATCGCTACACGCCTGCTCTCCAAGACCACTTGGGAGCGCCCAACACTTGGCCGCTCATACCGGGCCGGATCCGAGTCGTCAATACAACGCTCCCAGACGTCTAAGGAGTACCACAGAGGGAAAGCGGAATATGCTTCCATACCCTCGTAAAATACAAGAAGGCACCTGAAGCCGCCATACAAAGAGGAACTACCTCCGCAGTAGCAAGGTCATCCCGGCCCAACAAAGGCTCCTCGCTTCATCCCAAACTGCCGAAAAACAAGCAACGGAATATAGAAGGAGGACCAAGACAAACCTGGAACTACGACAACGTAGGACCCTTCCCGCAAGACCCTCCCGGTCTCAATCCTCCAAGTGCGGAACCCACCAGCGGATCTCGATGCGTACCAAGCCGTGCCATCCATCTCTCCCAGGCGGACCGATCCATATCCAACACAAGAGGTCGCCGAGCAAATGACCACGGGCTAAACGACGTCGGAGCCTCTGACATGGCCTGAACTCTCTCTCGCAGCCACAAGGTGAGCAAAGCGGGGCTTCCTCTCATAAAACGATCCCCGGTCGCCGCGACGGTCGATACCATGAAGAGTCTCCCCAAAGACCAACGGGACAATATCCTCTCCGGCTCGCAGCGTGCCCTACCACATCTAGCAAAGCGCCATCACAAATGCCAAGTGGAACCGACCAGAAAAGCGTCGCCATCACGCACAAGGCAAATACATCCCAAGAGACGTCCTCTCTCATCATCGACCATGAACCGCTCCGGCAGCTCGAAATGTCGATATGACCCGAATCAAGGATCATGCCCCGCACTTCTTCCAACGAAGTACGAAGAAAGCCTGCAAGCTTCACGCGCACCGCAGACCACCAATCAAAGGAAGCCGAGATGGCCTCCACCTCCGGTCCCCCATCAAAGCCCGAAAATCCTCAAAAGTGGGCACTAGTTCGTTGTAAGAGAAACAATACACATGCCTCCTAACATCCCGCAACTTCGCGGCCGCCCGCAACAAATCCCAATCAGGAACCAACTCCTTAAAAAGACCAAACCGAGCAAAGACGAAACCTTACCTCGAAAGCCCGTCTACGATGCCTCATACGGCGCCGCATCCACGTTTTCAACCGCTCGAGGAAGTGTGCTTGCCTCTCCCGCGAAAGCCTCGGCAAAATTCTAGGGACGTACGAAGAATCCATGGCAAAAATGGAGGTTCCTAGAGAAAATGGGGAAGAAAGCTCGAAAATGGCCGCAAATGGGAAAATGAGGAAGAACCCAGGACAACTGGAAAGCATTTATGTCCTTCCCAAAAGCAAGGTTGGTCCGTACGGACCTCTTTGCATGCTAAGTATGTCCGTACGGACCTCCTTGCAAAATGTAACTCCATTTCCCAAAGAAACAAGCATAAAAGCCACTGTCCTCAAGAAACCTTGCTCCAAAGCGCCCAAACACTGGCCAAAGCCATTCCCGGCAAACATACACTACCCACAAACACACTCTCAGCTCACGTGGCATGCACAAAATAAAAAAAAAAAATAATAGCAACAATTTCTAGGACAAATCCCGGGAATCACAAAAATGACATTAAATCTTAAAATAAAATGCTGTTTGCCACGCAAATACATGTGTTTTATTACAGGTACCAATAAATGTCTGTTGCTAAACAAAAAAAGAGGGATATGAAAAGAGGGAAAGCAAATAAATACTAATCGAATCCTCAAAGATCATTATCCTCGCCAAGATCCTCCAAAGAAAAGTCGGGCATCCCAAATAACTCGCCCGTCACATCCTCGTCGTGAATACCGAGCACCCGCCGGAGGCTCCCACGAAAAGTACTCGAAGGATCAAATCCGGCGAAAGGATCAAAGAAAGAAGGCTCGAGGAACCCTCACCCCGTGCGCCATGCGAGGCATGAACCGATAAAAGGGCCGCTTCCTCGAAGGCCCCGCAGCCTCCCGAAGACGTCCGGCATCCATGCTATGCCGCCCTCAAAGGTCCCTCCCGCTGCGGCTCCGGCTCGGCTCTAGGCGGAGGAACGCCCACGTAATGCCTCGAAGGCATAGGCTCGTACGCTGGCACACGACGCGAAGACCGGCGGGACATCTTCGACGCCATCTTCTTAGCGAAGGAACGCATCGCCACGTAACGGCGAGTCAAGATATCATAGGCTCTCCCCGGGACTCCGCACCCACAAGAAGCCAAGGAAACGCTCATCAAATGCGCTTATACTCGACAACAAAAAGAGAAAAATGCAAAAGATGCCAAGATGGAAAAGAGTCAAGACACTCACCGATCTATCGGGATCCACTCAGTATGCAAGCAGAGCTCGCTCAGAACGGCATGCAGACACCCTCCTCCTCGATCCGTCCCCGCGGACGTACGTGAAATCCGGCCCCGCATCGGAACCTCTGGGAGCTCGCGGGCGCCTCTCTCTCCTTCGCGCACTCGCGGCGTCCTCGCCTTCCTCCTCACGAAGGCCCCGTACTCCTCTCCGTATAAAATGAACTCCTAAGCACCGACACCGCCAAGGTACTCTCTCGAAGTCAAGCACATCCATGTCCCGGAATCAAGCATCCCAAAGGGAGGGTCCCTGAGCCACGGGAAGCACACCGGGGCCATGCCGCCAAGACCCGCTCTCCCGGATACATGACATCACAAGTCAAGCCCCGCAAAGCATCTTCCGCCGCGCCGTCACCTCGGGAGCCCTCGAACTCATCTCCCTCATACCGAGTCCACGGGAACAAGACAAACCCTCACGGCTATCTCTCTCCAGACGCTCCCGCACATCCCCGTAGGCGATGGTGAGCTTCCCCCGCCGGTCCTCCTCTTCCTCGCCGTACGAGCCCAGCCCTAAGCATAGCAGTGGTACGCAAAGAATGCCCCGGATCCCTATCCCACGGGAAGCACTGGAAAACCTCATAAAACCACACTGTGACAAAAATGTAGAAAGCTCGGTGCAAAAGACAACGGAGAAAAGACAAGTTGCTAAATCAAAAACAAAGCAATAAACTCATACCTCCAAAGCAAAGTCAAAGCAGCCAACGAATCGGCCACCCCCGCTAAACCGGTCCAAGGAGAAGTAGAGCTCGCCTAAGCTCGCTCGCCCTAAGCAATGTCGCGAGACCCTATCCAGATCGGTCAAGCTCTCCAACAGCAAAGGGAGCCGCGGTCGCGTGGTTCGAGAACAAAGTCTCTGACAGTGCATACCACAAGAAGGAGCGCGCCAACCGCTCCGTCGTCACCCGGCCGGTACTCGGATGTAGGCCCCAATGCCGGACGTGATCCTCGGCTCCACATCGCTATATAGCATGCCCAGTGCCCTCGCGAGGACGAGGCTCAAAGCCCAGCAGCTCTGGCCAGCACATCATCGTAGATCATGTCTCTCCACCTCACAGTGCCCTCCTTGAAGGAGAGCCCGGTAATAGCGGCAAAATCAGTGGGCGTCACCTGTCACCTCGCCCGGCTCGGGTGGAAGGTGTGGGTGGTATCCCACCAATACTCGATAAACCCATGAAGACACTCTTGTTCTTCCTCGTGTCGACACTCCAAATGTGTTCTCAACGAACACACCTAGGCCAGGAGCATAAACCGGCCTCCGGGACTCGGCCTACCGTCCACGGAAATATCTGCATCCGCCGCCATAGCTCAACAATGCCTCGAGCGATCCCCGAGTCTTCATCCTCTTGGCCTTCCCGGCCATAATCCCGCATCCCGCAGTAAACACAAAGAAAGGTACGTCAATCACAAGTATTTAATATAAAGGCACATATAACCCGTCACAAAACACGGCACATATTGCACATAATTTTCACATACATTATACATATAATTTTTCCATGTAACCCGTCACAAAACACGGCACACAATGCACATATTTTTCACATATAATGCACATAATTTTCACATATATCATGCATATAATTTTTCCCATGCAGTCCGTCACAAAAACACGGCACACACTGTACACATTTTCTCAAAAGAAAAAAAGGGGGATTAAACCCTACACGACACATTTTCTAAAGAAAATCCGTCCCAACACAAAGACATATTGCACATACTTTCCCCACAGAGTCCGTCACCTAAAAACACGGCACGACACATATGCATAACACAAAAAAAAAAAAAAAATCCGTCCCTACACGGCACACACTTTCACATATAACACGTCACAAACACGGCACGTGTCACATTTTTTCACAAAAATTATCACTACACGATAATTTTTCTCACAATGTACATACATAAATAGCATTAGGTACAAAACACCAAAGCATGCAATTCACTAGATAGGCACTTTATTTTCACAAATAAGAGCTAATCTACACATTTCTGCACAAAATACACATACCCACAATTTTTACATGTCCATTTTCAACAATTCATCAAGAATTTCACAAAAAGGCATAAAATAATAACAAAAAAAAAAATTTCAAAAATGCGAAAAACTAAAACCTAGTTCTAGCATTCAAAAATTCGAGCAGGGAATCAAAACGGAGCAGATTTCTTACCTCCCCGACGTTCATGGAGCGACGATTGTGCACCTCCGGATTCGGATACAAAACATCCGGGTTCTTCGAAGATGGAACGAACGAAATCCAATTCCTTTGGAGCTCCATTCGCTGCTCAACCACTTCCCGATCAAGCGCTGACGACGACTCCTTCGAGATCCTTCACCATGGCAAACAATTCAAGCAAAAATCTTTGATTTTGGTTAACAATGGAGGTTTTTTCCTCTCTCTCTCGCCCGGTTTACGCCCGGAAGAAGAAGGAATGGGGAAGGGCTCGGTCATTTAAACCTCGGTCAAAGCCTGAACCGTAAAAACAAAGGTGGTCCGTACGGACCTCTTTGCAACCAGAGTTGGTCCGTACGGACCTCTTTTGCAAGGGGTGGCCAAATTACTTTCCTGCCCTTATAATCTTTGCCCCTGGCTGTCCTAAGGCCTTTTCCAGCAAATCCAAGTGCAGAATGGTCCCTAACCCTTCAATTCAATCCCCGGCCGTCAAGCGTAAGACCGGTCCTCGCCCCCTTCAACGGCAATTCAATCCCCGGCCGTCAAGCGTAAGACCGGTCCTCGCCCCCTTCAACGGCAATTCAATCCCCGGCCGTCAGCGTAAGACCGGACCTCGCCCCCTTCAACGGCAATTCAATCCTGGCCGACGGCGTAAGACCGGACCTCGCCCACTTCAACGGCAATTCAATCCCCGGCCGTCAAACGTAAGACCGATCCTCGCCCACTTCAACGGCAATTCAATCCCCGGCCGTCAGCGTAAGACCGGACCTCGCCCACTTCAACGGCAATTCAACCACCGGCCGTCAAGCGTAAGACCGGACCTCGCCCACTTCAACGGCAAATCAACCACCGGCCGTCATCGTAAGACCGGTCCTCGCCCACTTCAACGGCAATTCAATCCCCGGCCGTCAGCATAAGACCGGTCCTCGCCCACTCCAACGGCAATCCAAGACGCCCGACGGCAATTCAAGAAGGAGCCAACACCTCCCAGCACAAATATCAAGGCACAAGACGCCTCCAAACGCTCAACGACAACTCAACCACTGGCCCTCAAAGGAGGTCCGAAGTCATCTTCCCAACAGAAAATGGCCCCTACAAGGTCACGCATCCTCAAGCAATTCAAGCACCGGCAGCCGGATGTAAGCCCGAACGTCGCCCACTTCAACGGCAGCGCAAGCACCGGCCATCAAAGTAAGCCCGAGCTCCTCCCAACAAGTCGAAAGGGAAGTCATACAGATCGCATATCCCCAAGACCGGCCATCATCCTTGCCCACTCAACGGCAAAACAAGCACAAGAAGGAGCCAACACCTCCGAGTACAAGTCCCAAGGCACGAAGCGCCTCCCAAAACGCCAAATGGTGAAGCAATCACCGACCGTCATCCTTGCCCACTTCAACGGCAGCGCAAGCACCGGCAGTCATCGTAAGTCCAACCTTCTACTCAACATGCAAAAACACAAAGGCATCTACGCCTCTCGAAGCACAAGGCAGCCATGCCTCCACAACTGCGGCTAGAAGACGATTCAAAGTCCTCGCGCATTACATCAAACTGCGGCTAGAAGACGATTCAAAGTCCTCGCGCATTACATCAAACTGCGGCTAGAAGACGATTCAAAGTCCTCGCGCATTACATCCATGGCTAACGGCTAGAAGACGATTCAAAGTCCTCGCGCATTACATGAAACTGCGGCTAGAAGACGATTCAAAGTCCTCGCGCACCACATCAAACCGCCGCCAGATGACGATTCAAAGTCCTCCAGCGTGGCACCAACCGCCGCCAGATGACGATTCAAAGTCCTCCAGCGTGGCACCAACCGCCGCCAGACGATTCAAAGTCCTCCAGCGTGGCACCAACCGCCGCCAGATGACGATTCAAAGTCCTCCAGCGTGGCACCAACCGCCGCCAGATGACGATTCAAAGTCCTCCAGCGTGGCACCAACCGCCGCCAGAAGACGATTCAAAGTCCTCCAGCGTGGCACCAACCGCAACCAGAAGACGATTCAAAGTCCTCCAGCGTGGCACCAACCGCAACCAGAAGACGATTCAAAGTCCTCCAGCGTGGCACCAACCGCAATCAGAAGACGATTCAAGTCCTCACTCTATCTCCGGCCCGGAAGGCCTTAAACCACCCGATTAGGAAAATCGTAAAATTTCCATCCCAGGACACCACCACGTCCTCACAATTGACCTCGGCGGTCACCACATCCCAGGACACCACCACGTCCTTACCACTGACCTCGGCGGTCACACGACACTTCAGGGCACCACCACGCCCACATACACTCACAAATTCACGACCTCTGAACTACGACTGTGCTTGATTCCCGCCAGTGGATACGTAGGAATCCTATCACAGGGTCCGGCCATCGACCTATACTCTGGCCACCCAGACACCACCACGTCCTTCCCCTCGACCTATACGGTCACCCAGGACACCACCACGTCCTCACCACTGACCTCGGCGGTCACACAACACTCCAGGGCACCACCACGCCCGCATTCACAAAACACTCACCCCACACCCGAACTACGACCAGGCTTGATTCCCGCCAGGGATACGTAGGAATCCTATCACAGGGTCCAGCCTATTGACCTAAACGGTCACACAAAAGGACACCACCACGTCCTCACATTGACCCTCACGGTCACTTCCTCTCCCAGCACGCGATCCAGATTAGGACCCTTATCTTATCGGCGACCCCACTTCTTTCATAAGTGACGTCGTCGAGGGGCTTCTGTAAGTACCCCAATCTGGATCACCCCCTTTCAAGCACACGGGAAACACCGCAGACTCATCCACGTAGTCTCAGAGACCTCTCTCACTCAAAACCCTCTCAAACCCCCAACCAAACCAAGGGAGGAGCCTTCCTGGGATAAAAAGGGACAAAAGGACCTTTTGGGAATTTTCAGGAAATCAGAAAAGCAATTAAGGTCCGTACGGACCTCTTTGTGTCAATGATTACTAAATCCCCTTAAAGTCCACAATATTCCCTCAAATCCCGGAAGAAATGATTACTCCCCTGCAGAGTTGGTCCGTACGGACCTCTTTGCATGCAAGATGGTCCGTACGGACCTTATTGCTCAGGGGACACCATCATTCCAGAATATTCACCATCATTGCAGATTCCCTCAAATCCAGGAAAACCAAAATTCTCGGATAACCAAGAAGGTCCGTACGGACCTCTTTGCTCCGAAATTTTTACTATAAATAGAGGGCGACCCCTCCTCATTTTCACACCCCTCCCTCTTCTCTCTTCCTCCCTTAGCCTTCTGGCTCCCCTCTAAGTCCTCTTGAGGCACTCCCGGCCCCTTTCGGATCCGTTCGAGGCCTTCCGAGCTCCCGTGTGGTGCTCCGAAGCCTCCCCGAGCGCTCCCGAGACGCTCCCGCGCTGCCCGAGGCACTCTCGAGGTACTGCGAGGCCCCTCGTGGTACTCCGAGGCCTTGCCTGGTCTTTCCACGGTGTCCCGCTTTCCGAGTCAAACCGACGATCCCAAACCACGCCGAAACTCGCCCGAGTGACTTCGCCACCACAACGCACGCCGAACCTCGCCCGAGTGATCCCGACGATCCCCACGCACGCCGAACCTCTCGCCCGAACGCAGCAAGAACCTCAACTCACGCCGAAACTCGTCCGCGGACAACCGGCATCTCCGAAGCAATCCCGATCCGTACCGGAACGCTACTTCGACCTCAAACACTATTCCCCGGGAAGACAGACACGAACCAACATTGGTAAGGCTTCCTTCCTATACTATTTCAATACATTTCCATACATAGCATACAATGTAGACATCCGATACAGCATGCATTTTTAAAAAAGCACACACACACACACAACATTTAAAGGATATTAGGGGTATCCGAAAGACTCGTTTTACGAGGCTACTCGGGTGAGCTCTAATATTCTAATATTCTCTTCCTGGGAGTCATCGACCTCCGAACTCAAAATCTCATCACACAAAAACAGTTTAAAATTATCTTTAAACTGATGCCCTTTTTCAATGTTTTGGGCTTAATAAAAACGGCGTGGCGACTCTACAAATGCGAAAACAAACGGCGAGACACCTCCAACCTGAAAACGCTGCAAAGCGGCGAAAGATGCCAGATGCCGGGGCCGCGAGGCCTGCTCGGATCCGGGCTATTTCAAACTTGTGAGCACATCTCTAGAAAACACCTGGTCTTTATTGTAGCACGATCCATTAGTGGTCACTTTACTTTTAGCAGCCTTCAATCATTGGGCTTGCAACTTGTAATAGTTAGGAACCATTAATAGCAGTGCACTTTCACAAATCCAAGTTCTGACCAAACTTGGTAGAGGACTTAGCAGTTATTTAACACTGTGAACCTCTTCAAACAATGTGTCATTTCTTTGTGTGTTTGTTTATTTCTTGTGTTGTTGTAACCGGTTGATAATCTCTCAACTGGTCACAACCTGTTGACTCTTGTTACTGCTTATTTCTTTGTCTTACTTGGAAAGAAAAGTTATCCAGTTGCATGAAATTTTAACTTACCTTTTGAAACTCCTTACCTTACCGTTTGAGAAACTCTCTAACCGACTTTTTCATTTCGCTGTGCAAACCTGAGTTCATCGGTTAACTAGAGTAGTGAATCAACATTTTCAAAGATCTCAAGAGTTTTAGAAAAAGTTTTAAACAAGATATTCACTCCCCCCTCCCCCCCCCCCTCTAGCCTGATTCCTACCAGTTGGGCCTAACATTTATCGTTTTTATTCGTATCGTAGCTTAGTTTATTTCGAAAACTTTTTAAGTTTGAAATAAATTAGTTTTTGATAAATCATTTGGGGAATTGACTCCTTGATTAAGAGGGAGTTAATTTTCGTGGAGATGTTATGTTTCTATGCTCTATGCTCTGTTTATGTTATTATGGACTGACAAAATTACAGGTTTACATCATATTAGGTTTGAGAAGAAATATCCAACTAAGGGGGAGATTGTTAGTGTAAAACGCAGATGATATCCTAAGTGATTTCAGCTCTTTCCAGATGATTTCCAAAATGATTTCCTGTGCTGGAAATTATATAGTTGCACATTTCTTGATTAATTGTTTATGTACTAATGTGCTAATATGATCTGTTTAGTGTATGTTGTAAGTCCATATTTCAGGATATAACATGGTTGGATCAATTGCTAGAAACAAGGAATGAAGTTGTTGAAGGAGTTATACGTAAATGAGAGATTTACGAATAACTTTGCTTGGTCCATTTACTTTGTTGCTGAATCAAAACGTGGAAGACCAAGTCAAGGGAGATTGTTGCTGTTTATTATAGAGTACAAGACTGAGAAAGCTTGGGAGTACAAGGCCATAAAGTGTGAACTTGGAGATCCATTTTTCGATTGTTAGAAAAGAGGAAATGGAGCTAACTATTCCCACGAAGTGAGGAACAAGCCAACCACTCTCCCCACTCTCCCTCAACGTCCAAGACAGCTCCAAGGCTGTTAGTTTGAGTAGCATTCAAGACACTTGAAGACTATAAATATGCATTGAAGGGGAAACTTCAAGATATGCCAATTTTACACACCTTCAAGCATATAGAGATAGAGTTTTTAGTTGGTTCGATTTGTTCAATCCTCCTATATAATATTTCATACTTGATTACCTTGGTTTCAAGTTGTGTGTTGGCTAAGATTAAAATTCGTTCTTTATCGCTTGTTCCATAGAATTTACATTGTATTAGTTATAGGGAACACTTTCGACTTTTGTAATTCATCTTATATAGTGATTATAAAGTCTTGCCTAAAAGGCATCCTCAAGTTATATAATTTATATAACTTGAGAAAAATAATTTTTGTGTTATTTTTCGCTGCAATCTCTTTTCAAAATTGTTTTTATTTTCGAAGTGTGCATGTGCTATCTCAAGTGCTATTATTGGTGTTGTTATCACATTGGATATCACTTGTGTTTCCGGTCGTGACAATTTCAGGTTTCTTGGCTTCGCTTTCTGCAAAGTGAAAGCTTAAGTGAGCTGCTTGCATTTCTGCTTTTGGATTTGCATTTTCCAATGTGACCAAGTGAATAAGGTCTCTGGACGGTGAGCCCGGGAATCCCAGGCCCCTTAATTCCCACCCGGCATGACACACTAGTCTTATGAGCTAGCCCGGGACGTGAGCCCTTTGGCCTACAGGTCAGGGCTGGTAACCCATCGTGTCTCGTTGGCAGCTTCTGTATTTTTTAACCTTTGTACAATGATGAAAATTCGCGTTGAATAGTACTGTAACACCATTTTCAGCTAAATTTTTGACATTTTACCCCAAGTAGAAAAAAAACTAAAACTGGGCATGTCCTTTCGATCAAACGGGCCGAGTCAACGCCTGAAAATATAACGGTAGGGGGGGGGGGGGCAAAGCTCAGAAATTGTAGCCAAAAGGGCTGAACCGGGTCCAAATTCTGTTTTGACCAACAATTTTGGGCCGGTCCAACCCGTTTGGACATTCCACTTCAGACATGAGATCAGGCCAATGCTAATAATTGGGCCTTTAGCTCAAATGCCTCAACAATTGAGATTAGCAGTACTAACAATCGGGTCCTAGGCCTATAGAGAATTCCAATGCTAACAGCCTAACACAATTGGGTCAGAAAACCAAAGTCTCAATGGTGCATCCTTGACCTGGATTTTTTGCAAACGGAGGCATTTTTCTTGCCGCTACAATTTGTAGCTTTTTCAGAAACAGAGAATTTCAAACAGAGGTTATTCAAATTTGGTCCAAAATCACCTTTCCTAATTTCTTATTCCCAAAAGAAAGCGTGTGGGCTCAGTTCTTTGTGTCCAGCAATGAATGAGCTAGCTTTGGATCTGCACAGCACAAGAAACAAGGGTGAAACTGCGCCGGGGGTCTTCCGGCAAGCCCCTCCGGCGTGAGAGTAAGATGATGGACTGAAAATATGGTGTAGATAATATGGAGTGTGTGATGGTACGTAGATATGCAGTCAAACATTACCTGTGTCCATGTTATTACTCTCTTATTTATAGTGGAAATAGTGATATTAGGGTTTTCACCAGAACCGTTGGATTGGATTGATGCCAACCATTGGATCAGCTCCATCTCCTAGGTGTACACGTGTCATGCCGGGGTTGGTCCGCCTATGTAAGGACACTGCAGCATCTGACATCCGATAAGTAGTTTTCCTTATAAAGGAAAGTCAACCTGCACGCCTTTTGTTGTTATTACTGGTTGCATGATTGCACGTGTAACAAGGCACTGTAGCAGGTCTGACATTATCCCAAATTAGCTAATTAACCAAGCTTGTTGAGGAAGTTTAATAGAAGAGACGATCGGGAGCTGTACGTCCAGTTGGGTCGTCTCCTTGAGGTATGACTCGACGAGAGAGAGTTAGTCGTTCAATGACGACGCTCACTCTTGGACGAGTGCCGGTTGGCGCTGAGGGAAGGCTCGTCGTTAGATGGGCCTAGCTCATTGTCGACGATCTCTTCTTGGTGCATCGACGGGCTAAAAGTTAACCCTTTCCTTAATGGTACAATGGCTCGTCGCTTGGATGGGCTTGGTCGCTCAGTGGCGACGACTGCCAACCAGTGTTGGACGGGCCATGACCCAAGGCTTTGATCTGATCCTTTGTGGTTGGTCCTTTGATGGGCCTATTGGGCCCCCAGGCTCGTAGTAAACATTGGGCTCGACCCATCACAGATTATTCCATTCAAGACCTAAGATTTGTGAATCTTAATAGGGTCATGGACCCTAGGGCCCTGATCAAAATATCAAACCCATAAAAGCACAGTCGAGATGTAAAATTTCACAAAAACTCACTCAAACATTATCAAACCCATAAAAAGTATTTTTTTTCTTTTACAATTTTTCACTTAAAAAAAATTCTCATATTTTATTAAACAATTCGCTTCTATATACAAAGGTACAAGAATAAAATAACTCTTATACCTAATTATAAAAGTGGGTTTATATGGGATGTAGGTTTATATGAAATTTTGATCCCGACCTTCAATCGTGTGTGAATTTTTGAATCTCGCCTGAAGTTTACTGATTTGGGATTTGGGGGCCTCAGTGAAATTATTCCACATTAACATTTTAGAAACATACATGCGGAAAAATGATCCAAAAAAGCTCAGTTTTGAAAATTGCTCCGTTCTTAGAACTCTGCTTTTCAAAATTGTGCACCGTAGTTCCAGTGTTGCAGGTCTCTCTACAATCTTTGTCGCAGTTCCGCAAATAATCCCCAGTCTTCAATTTTACATCTTTCTTTCTTTCTTAAATTAATAAATAAATTATAAGTCGCTGTTCAAAACTAAATGAATTAACTAAAAGACAATCATTTCCTAGTAATTACACACTCCCTAAATTCCAGTAAGTATATATTGGTCTATACTATATGATGGAAACACCCTTGAAGTAAAAAAGAAATATGTAATGTACCAGTGTTTTTGCTTGGATTATGGTTTGGGATTAATTTGTAAAGCAGGGATACATCTCTAAGTTCACTCTGTCATCTGTATTGTATGTACAAAGAATACAAAAATAAGTGAAACACAATCCTTACAAGTTGACTATGCTATACTTATTACGGGTCATGTATTATTATAATACTCCCTCTGTCTCAAAATAAATGTCCTACTAATTTTGGTTTGTTACAAAATAAATGTCGTACTACCAAATAAGAAAAAAATATCACATAACAAAATAAGAAAATTGATTTAACATGGTAAAAACTAGTAAAGCACCTTCATTACGACAAGTCTCAAGCATTTTGTGCACGTTTTCTTTGCATAGATCAAAAGATAACCAAAGGCTTTTACTAGAGCCCTCATCATTATTTATGTGAACACTAAGAATTGGTTAACCAATCCATTACCCACTTTAGATAAAGAAACATCATTCTTTTTGGATGGCTCAAAATGCTCACCCCAGCAAAACCTATAACAATCACCAATGTCACAAAATAAATGATTATCAAACAGCCATGATTTGCCCAATTACACTATGAAATTACAACTGACCGATATAATTTCATAGCAAACTCTAATTGTCAGATGTTAGATGTCAATGCAATCTTTGAGCATTATGGATGGTCTTGGGATAAAAATTGTGGTTTAGTACAGTACATGTACAGGGACATTCCCGATCATAGACTGCAGCACATATCATTGACAAAAGCTATAACCGGACAATAGTTCAAAAATATATCCGTAAAATCAAATCAAGTCATTTAGACTAGTATCACAGACAGATGCAAGACCCATATGCTAAAAATAAATAATTTATATCCTCAAAAACTTCAGAGTTTTTAAGAGTAAATATAATGCATATCCCCACCCTGTGAGCAGCCCTGACAAGCAACTCCGCACCAGATGCATGAATAGAACTAGTAAAACCCAAAGCTTTACCCACTCACAACCAAACTCGAACAAGACAGACCCGACCGACACAGACCCGACAGACCAACCGACAGACCGACCTTAATGCAAAAGCAATACCAAAGTTTAGACAGAACCCAACAGACCAAGAAACAGACACCATTCCCGCTTCAAAATCACAATCCTTTGCATTTCTCCAGACATAACCATGAGATGTGGGGGTAACTGAGGCAAGAAAATTAACCTTACCAAAGTTTCCAAAGGCAATGTATATGGCATGCATTCTCGATTTAAGTTGAGGAAGCAGGAACCTCATCCTTCTTCTCTGAATCTGCCTTTTCATCCTTCTTCTCATCCTTGGCTGCTTCAATAGCCTCCTCAGCTTCCTCTCCGGCCTTTTTGTCATCAACACTCAACTTCTCTAGCAGACCAGCAGCAGATGACGCATCTTTATTTTCCTCTTTTGTTTGTTGGGATTCTGCAATCTCTTCAACCGTTTCCATAAACTTCTTGCAATCTACAAAAAGACCAAGCAAGGGTAATTGTTATCGATGATCCAGAATTGTATATTGGTACCATGACTAAAGCAAATATAGCACGCTATGTCAAAAGCAAGAATTAAGCACTACGACCAATCAAATACGCGCTTTGTCCCATAAAGATGTTCCCATTACCAATTTGTTTGTCCCAAACAGATAGGCTCATTTTCATAATTGTTAGATTAAAATCATTGAATTTCCAAAATCGCCACCCAGGGAAATATAGGGACAAAGAAGAGGATGAGAGCTAACCAAGGATGAAGAGAGAGTAATGGAGTAAGGAGTACACCTCATTAAGGTTAGAGATGAAAATAAAAATCAGTTGTTAAATTGCTTGAATAGTCAAATGAGACTTATCATTATGGGACGGAGGAAGCATAAGATAAAAATTACTTTGAGATCAAAGGTAATGAAACTAGTATGAATATACAGGATGTAACAAGTTGCGCCTAGAAATGGATTCATAGTTTGTGCCAGATTGCCATTTTCGTTTTTCAGGGGAATGTTTCACAGCCAACATTCTCTTTTATAGATCAAGAAAAAGAATAGAATGCCTAATCTTTCGCTTTCTAGAGAATAAAGGGGGGTAAGGGAGCACTCAGGCACAATCAAATCCATTTGCACAATTCAAAAAGGCCAATCTACTACTATCCTGAATGATTAACTGCAGTTCTCAGGCACCACAATTACAAAAACTCAACTATCCTAGCATATACTCCCTCCGTCCCGGCCGAAGGTGCACACTTTTTTCAAATCACGCAAATTAAGGAAATAGGTGGGAAGAAAAAATGTTGTGAGTGTAATTTGAAATAGGAGAGAGAATTAGTGGAGGAAATAGTAAATTTGAAAAGTGTTGTGAGTGTAATAGTGAATTAGGAGAGAGAATGAGTGGAGGAAATAGTAAAGATTCTTTGCCAAAAAAGGAAAGGTGAAGCTTTTAACGGGACACCCATTTTGGCAAAAAGTGAAGCTTGGGCCGGGACGGAGGGAGCATATTGAATCTTTGTAACCATAAATACTTCATCATATAGCAAGCATTTAAAACGTAAATGTGTAAGCAAAGATCTTTCACCATCAACTATCCTTCAAAATTATTCAAACTGTTAGCTATACAGCTAGTTTTGTTTATTTTGAAGAGGATTCAAATGAAAAAAAAAAAATGTAACGTAGTACCACCTCATCTTCCATACAGTTAAAGGGAAATGGTATCTAGAAACTTGACAAAAAACAAACTCATGAAATATGCATACCAATATATGTATCCTAAACTCTTCAAGTGTGCATGGCAAAGTTTAGAAGATAAATACAAGTGGAAGGATCAGCATGAAAATTTGATCAATGCACAAAGTGTGTTGGTAGGCACAGACCTTTTACTTTATACCGCCTCAAACCTTTTACTTTATACCATCATCCTTTCTCACTTTAAAGAAATATGAAGATACTAAACAAAAAAACATAGATTGGCAGGCACAGAAGGTTGAGCAAGTTATAGACCACCATAGAATCACAACATGACAAGTCAAAATGCGAAATGAGTTGATATTAACGAAGTAGCTGTCGTGACAAAACCTAAAGATCTCACTCATATAGAACACAGCATTAAAATGGTCAATTACCCAGCCAGCTAGTTTTTGGGGGTGTGCCATCTTTCCACAAAAAAGAAAACTGAAAGATAGCATATCAGCTATGATGCACGGATACGTCACCCAGACCACGTATCGCGTATCCGATACGTATCGGATACGCCTGAAATATGCCAAATACGGCCTCAAATACGTATAGGGGCCGAATTTGAATTTTCACAAACTTTGGATACGGGAAACAAGTACGCGTGTCCAAAAACCCGGATATTCAAACCCGAATTCGGACACGTTTACCCAAAATTGGAAATCGAAACGTTACCTTGTACGATTCGAAAACTCCATTCAATGACGATTCGATCAACGTCTTCGCTATTTATTTGCTGCTTTTCTTCGCCGGAAGACTCAAAGCGAACCCTGGCCTTCCTCCGGCGAATCAATTTGCTCCGACCTCCGAGCAATTGCCTTCCTTCGTCGAATCGATTTGCTCCGAGCGAGGCGCCGTCGCCTAGCCGAGGCAAGTCTACTCTGCGGTTTTCAATTTTTTCTTTTTCTCTGTTAATTTGCAAACTGCGATTTTCAATTTTTTTTTTCTCTGTTATTGCAAAGAAAGTGACGACTTTGACTTTCAAAATTGTTTCCTACTCTGTATATCTATTTGTGTAATGCTGTAACATCACGTGACTCTGATTTAGCCTTTCTTTTTTTTTTTTTTAATGAATTTAATTGTTTATTGATAATGTACTGTGACATCACTGACTCTGATTTAGCCTTTTTTTTTTAATGAATTGAATTGTCTATTGAATAATACAAAATGTGAGTACTTTTTACTGTTTGTGGCAAGATGGGGCAAAAATAATACTCCACTCCATTGTCTAGCACATTCATTGAATCCAAGGTAATTAACTAATTAAGATAAAACCATTTTTATGATGTGATTCATGAAATTTCTTATGAATATGATATGAAATTATTTTTAATGTAGGTTCTATAGCAAGAAATGGCTTGAAGAAGGAAAGGGAAGAGTGCCTCCTAATGAGGATCCTGAAGTTGCCTCCGAAAGAAATAAGTGTTTTAAGAGGATTTTTCAAAGTGAAGATTGTAAAGCTGCTATTGTTGATTATGCCTTGTTTGCCATGAGTGCAGGTCCTTTTAATGACACTGACTCCATTGCTGCGATGGCATATATGGAGCCACGAAGTTGGTGGACAGTTTATGGTTCGTCGGCACCTCTACTTCAGAAATTGGCTTTGAAAGTGATTGGACAACCATCTACCTCTTCTTGTGCCGAAAGAAATTGGAGCACATATTCCTTTATTCACTCACTTAGAAGGAACAAGTTAACTCCAAGTCGTGCAGAACATTTGGTCTTTGTGCATAACAATCTCCGTCTCTTATCATGTAGCAATCCAGAATACCAAAGTGAGAAGACCAAGATGTGGGATGTTGGTGGAGATGACTTTGGAAGCATGGAGGATATTGGATTTCTCGAAATAGCGAATCTTACATTAGATGAACCGGAGTTGAAAAATGCTTTTTGTGAAGAAGCCGGAGATAATATAGAAGAATAGCATCATTATTACTTCACTGAAGACTAGTATATGTGCTGATATTTTTTATATGTACCACCAAAGACTAGTATTTATGCTTATATTTTGTTATATTTACATTTTAATCCTTATATTTTTTTAAATTTACATGTTGGTCCCTGTACTTTTAATATTTACATATTAACTCCCCGTACCCGTATCCTATATTTTTCAAAAATGCCGTATTCCCGTGTCCCGTATCCGCGTATCCGTATCCATAGTTGTTAAATATCGCGATACGCGATACGTATCGGCGATACGATACGCGATACATATAGATTCAATACGTATCGCGTAGGTGTATCGATTTGTACCTCCGTATCGTACGTATCGCGTATCGTATCGTGCGTATCGCCGATACGGACGATACGGGTAAAAAGGGTTTGGGTCAGGTTTAGGATTGGACAATTTATATATAGACAGACGAGTCACGACGACGATTCAAAAATTGAGCTCATCGCGGTCAATTTCCTTACCTACGTCGTCGCTTCTTCTTCCTCCTCCTTCATCGTCGTTGCCACTTGTTCTTCAACCGCCGACTGCCGGAGCGTCCCTTCACTGTCGATTACACCTAGTTCTGTTCTTCTCCATCGTCATCCTCGTCTCCGACGACATTTGGGCCATAAGTTTTCGTTTCATTGTCTCTAATTTTATTTTGACTATTTTGACTATTTTGACTTTATCTCTTCAGTCTTCAACGTTGGCTGTATTTTTTTAATCACTGTTGGCTGGTTGTATTTTTTTTAATCACTGTTGGCTGTATTTTTTTAATTACTGTGTTGTTTCACTTGTTTGTAATATATTTAGGTTCTTGAAAAATGGGAAAAAGGAAAGAAGATATTGCTTACCAACATTGTCAGAAAATTGATGAAAATAGGATGCATCTGTCATGTAATCACTGTGGTAAAGGATATTGGGGTGGAATTACTCGTATGAAACATCATCTTGCCGGCTCACATAGTAATGTAAATGTGATATGTGTCCCGATGAGATTAGAAGACTTTTTTTGAAGGAGAGGGGTTTAGATGAGGAGCATGATGTTGTTATTGAAGGAGATGAGGAATGTTTTGATGAGAAAGAAGATGTGAATGTGAGATAAGAGAAAAATAGATTATTATGTTGAGAAAAACAAGGGTGGGGGAAAGTAAGGCAAAAAACAATGAATGAAATGGTTAAGAAGAGGGATCCCGTGGTTAGATCTATTTGTAGGATGCTTTACAAAAACGCTTTGCCTTTCAATTTGGTGAAGTGTCCATTATGGAAAGAGATGCTAGAAAAGGTCGGGAAGTATGGAAGAGGATTGAAAGGTCCTAGTTATCATGAGGCTAGGGTGACTTACTTGAAAAAAGAGATTGAGCATGTGCATGGAGACTTAGCGAAGTATAAAAAAGAGTGGAAGAAAACGGGTTGCACACTTATGTCCGATGGGTGGACGGATGGAAAGTCAAGACACTTGACTAACTTTCTTGTTAATAGTCCAAGTGGAACGGTTTTCATCAAATCTATTAATACTTCATCTATTATTAAGGATGGGCAAAAGTCGTTTGAGATGCTTGACTCAATGGTTGATGAAATCGGGGAGGAAAATGTGGTTCAAGTTGTGACGGATAGTGCTTCCGCCTATGTGCTCGCCGGAAGATTGTTAGAGGAGAAGAGGCCGAGATTATTTTGGTCTCCTTGTGCCGCTCATTGCATTGATTCGATGTTGGAAGATATTGGCAATCTTCCAATATTCTGAGATACAATCAAGAAAGCCAAGGAAGTAACAAATTATATCTATCGGCATAATTGAGTACTTGATATGTTTAGAAAGTTCTCTAAGAAAAGGGAATTGACTAGACCGGGGGTGACACGATTTGCTACCTCTTTTCTCACTTTAAAGGGCTTTATGGATAATAAGCACGCTCTAAGAAAGATGCTTTTGTCGGAAGAGTGGCTTAAGGGACCTTATACTTCTAAGGGTGATGAACCAAAAGTGAGGTCTACACTACTTTATGATGATAAATTTTGGAGAGCCGTCCAATATTGTTTGAATTGTGTTACTCCACTTTGTAAAGTGTTGAGACTTGTAGATGGTGATGTAAAACCGGCAATGGGTTATATTTATGAGGCTATGGATAGGGCCAAAGAACAAATTGCAAAAAATTTCAAAAATAACACAAGAAGGTATCAGAAGGTTTGGGATATCATAGACTTGAGATGGGATATGCAACTTCATAGGCCTCTTCATGCGGCGACATACTATCTTAACCCAAGGTAATAATTTAAAAACAATTTGTCTTCTTTATTCCTTACTTTCTTTCTCTTTTTTACAAAAAAAGTTTATCTTATTTAATTTTTTTATAAAGGTTCCAATACGATGATAATTTCAAAGCCGATACCGAAGTGAAAGTTGGGTTATATAAGACTATTGAGAGGATGTACCCTAATGTTGAAACTCGAGTTAAAATTGATGAACTTGAAAAGTTTCGGAGAGCCGAGGACATGTTTGGAATGAGTATGGCAACGGCTACGAGAGATAGGAAGCTACCCAGTAAGTGCGTTTTTTTTTTACTAAAATCTAAAATTCTAAATCATAATTTAGTAACTTACTCTCTTATTCTATAGAAGTCTCTAATTTTTAATAATTTTTTTACGTAATAGGTTTATGGTGGAAAAGTTATGGTGAGGAATGTAAAGGGCTTCAAGAATTGGCTATAAGGGTACTAAGTCTTACTTGTAGCGCAACGGGTTGTGAGAGAAATTGGAGTATTTTTGATCTTGTGCATTCTAAAAAGGAGAAATCGTTTGGAGCAACAAAGATTAAATGCTCTAGTATTTGTGAAATATAATATTCAACTTGATTTGAGGCAAAGAAAGAGAGGTGACAACTACGATCCAATTTGTTTATCGGATATGGAATCTGATGATGAATGGATTACCGAAGTTGAAGAACCATACCTTGCCGGTGACACCTCATGGATGGATGTTCATGAATGTTTTGAAGAGGGTAGCACAAGCAACAAAAGAAAAAGAGGTATATAGTACACTTTCTTTCTTGTGCACTTTTAAGTAATATTGTCACTAGTTTGAAGTTTCTACATATGAAATTCTTAATGATACTTTAATTTTATTTTTAATAGGACCAAGGAACTTGAATGCCATTCCCAACAAGAAAGGCAAGCAAAAATTGGTAGAACAAGAAAGGCAAGCAAAAATTGGTAGATGTTGATGATGAGGAAAAAGAAGTGGAATTTGTGAAAGATGACAATGATAGCGATGAAGAAGATGTTAATGATTTTGATGACCTTGGGGTTGATGAAGATGAATATGAACGAGTCTTGAATACATTATTTAGAAATTGAAATGTTTACTTTTTAATTGGTGACATAGTAATTAGTATTTACTAAAACAATATAGACTATTTGTTGAAATTATGACCTTTTGGTACGTCGGTAATGTTAACATAACTACTTATTTGGTTTCTCAAGTAATTATTTGATTATTTTCATTGTTTACTTTATTTTTGATGTTTTTTAGAGTTTTAGAAATTTTTTTGTCATTGTGTTACGTATCTCCGATACGATACGCGATACGATATTTAGGGTCTCCGATACGCGATACGATATTTAGGGTCTCCGATACGCGATACGATACACGATATGACAACTATGTCCGTATCCCCGTATCCGTATCCGTGCAACATAGCATATCAGAGGCATTAGTCAATCGAACAGTTTTGTGGAGTACCCGAGGTGTACACGCGGAATTATTAAATGGTTACAAACTTCTAGTACTCTTTCACTCCTAAAGAATGTCATCCTTATTTCTATCTAATCAGGAAAAGACAAAGATACTTCAGAATGCCTAATGCACATTACAGGTTAGAAATATATTCCACCTTAAAGGAGGTATAAAAATAGAAATCGCACAAGACATATTCAAAAGTCAATCATGGCAGCAGTCAGAATGGCTGTCTTAAGATTGGAAAGCGATAGTGGCCCCCAACTATTCATCCCAAATTTTCAAAATCTATGTGTCAATGCATGTCAATGGTTAAAAAGTTGCCCCCACACATTTATTAGGTGGTATAGAGCCCATCACATGGCTTAACACATATTGGGATGGAAATTCGAACAACAAGTTGGGATCCCTATCACAACACTCAACTTTTCGAAGGGTGCATTTACTTGTACAAAATCCTCTGGGCTATGGAGAGCTGACTCAAGCTATATGTAGAAAGATCCAAATCAATAGTTTATCCTGGTAATGACTACCAGTTGACCACAATGTTGCGTAAGTACGGTAATCATGACTGCTACCATATAGTCTCAAGGTTCTAAAAAAACCAGAGACTATTTCCCAAAATCCATCATGTACTTCAGGAAAAGCAGTAGATGCTCAGTAAATACTACTCCCGTACGAATTATCTCCAAAATATCTGATGAAATATTCATTCTAGGCAATTATATTAAAAGTTCCTGGTAATCTCCTTTTCCAAATGGTCACACTTGCAGTAGAGATAATTGTAATCCAAATACATAAGATACGTATTGACCATAGTTGCGAAAGACGCTTGCTTCTCTCGCCTGCCTCGCCATATTCGCGCCTGGGAGGTTAGGCAGCCTTTGCGTGTTCTAGCGGTCATTTTGTAAAAGTGACCAAGCCCAAGAAACTTCCGACTCAAATTAGGAATCCAGAACGTGTCAAATTGGGATTCTAGGGTTTCCTTTTTTATGAAAACGTCGTCAATTAGGAAATTCAATTATAAAATCGATCAATTTCACAAACTTACCTCAACGCAAACACACAGAATCCCTTTGTAAAATCGATAAAGTCAAAAAACTTTGTTATGTTTTCTTCTTTAATCTTTATTCTTTCATTTAATTTTTTTTTTCGTTCCAGATTCCGGTCATAAAACTTTATTGGGGTCGAGGCTAAGCTTTATAGGCCTTAACCCTTGCTTGACTCGCTTTTTGCACAATTTTAGAATTTGATTTCCTTCTTCATTATGTTTTATACTTTAAATTTATTTCACTATTTTAAAGTAATATTTGTTTTGTTGATTTGAACTATGTGGTTTAAATTTATGCTCCTTTGTTTTTGAATTCTCTCTTTTGGGGTCTAAATTACATTTAGGATACTCTTATAAGTGAAAATGGCATTTATTAAATGTTGTCCCTAAAATGTTTGAATTTTTGTTTATATGTTAGATGTGCATATGTATATATATATATTTCAAATATTTACTAATTATTTATTCCATTTTCCCGCCTTGCTCGCCTTCTTGCCGCTTTTCTATCACCTCGCCTTTCGCCCTTTTCAGGTGTGTATCGGCCGCCACTCGCCTTACGCCTTTAACAACTATGGTATTGACTACCCTACTTTAACACTACATATATTGATTCAAAAATAAAATAAATCAGTAAAAGAAATAGTTCATTTGACAAAGGCAGCAAACACTAGTGGTCCTGCAGATACTAAATTGAACTCAACGCAAGAACTATGTATAATGAACTATTCCAAATAATATATCCACCAAGCTCAAAGACAAAGAAGCAAATGAATTGTGATAAAGTGAACTTACTCTCGATTGATCCAAATCTAATGCAGAAAAACTCGTCCTTAAGTTCACCATCAGAGTAATCAGCAGCATGCCAGACACATGATTTATCATTACCAGCATGCTCTTGTACAGACGTCGTTGGAAGTACTGCAAACACCCACAAAAATAAACAAAACATTTCAAATCATCAACTCACAATAATATCAAACTAAATTCAATAACAAAATAGTTTAAACCGTACTTAAATGGTTAGCGCAGATCTTTAGGGTTTTAGATTGGCGCATAACGATACGAACTTTGCTGGTTTCCTTATGCTTCAAAAGCTTCACAGAACCAGCGCCTCTCTCCTTCCACTGATTTCCATCTTTATCGAATCGATAAAGCTTCGCTTTACTAAACAAAAAAAAATAACCGATTAAAAAAACAACAAAAATATCAAATTTCAAACAGATCGAGAGGAAATCGATCGAGAAAATTACAGATCGAGAAGCGCGTCTTCATTTTCTTCACCGGTGGTAACAGCGACTTCTTCAAGTTTAACGATAGGAGCGACCTGTGCTCCGGTGTCTTCATCTTCTCCGGCGACGGTTTCCTCCTCTTCTCTGCGCTCGGGATCGGTACTGGCCATTTTAGAGAGAGAAAGTGAATTTGTGTGTGAGAGAGAATGGGGTTTGGTGGGAGAATGGATAATCGGCTAAAAGGGATTCTTATAGCAGCAGATGAAGCGAAAGGCGTCAGGTTTACGCCGTGAAAGGGTTTTGAACGTAAATGGGCTGTTTGGATGGGCAGGATAAGTCTTTGCCCTAATCGAACGAGTACGGGGCTGTTCCATCCACGGATTAGTTTCGCTGAGAAGGTTAGTCCCGTTTGGATCCTTCTAGATACTTAGGCTCTGTTTGATTCACGAAAAAAAAACGTTTTACGAAAAATGATTTTTGTAAAATAATTTGTGTTTACGATGTTTGATGAATACAAATTAAAAAAGTCAATGAAAAATATTTTCGAATCAACGAAAAATAACTCGTTTTCTTCTGTAAACTGACTTACTGACCTAGTACTCAATAAAACATTTTCCACCGCTGTTCTCTCCCGTTTCTCTCCGACCTCCTACGCCATTTTCTTCCTCTTCTTCTCCCACACAAACACACACACACACACAAAACCTCGCATCGATCATTCTGGTATGGCGACGATCGATCACAACAATCTCAATGCAAAACTCGTAAGTCTCCTCAATTTCATTTTCTCCGTCGAATTCTCTCTCTGATCTCCTAATTTCGTCTTATCTACCACTTCGTTGATTAGTAGGTTTTGTTGGGAGACATGGGAGCCGATAAATCGAGTCTCGTTTTACGATTTGTCAAGGGCCAATTTCTCAAATTTCAGGTGAATTTTGACTTTTCGTCAACTCTTTCTAGGGTTTTGATCGAAATTTTTATGATCATTTGTGGTTGATTAGATGATTAATTGTTGAATTTGATTGTGATTGGTGATCGATTTATCAAACACCGGAAAATATTTTTCGAAAAACATTTTCAGATTTATCAAACAAGTTTATGTCATTTTCAGGAAAACGTTTTCATTTTTCGGAAAACATTTTACGAAAATCATTTTTTGCAAAACATTTTCTGTTAAACAAACGGTGCCTTAGATACAGATAAGGCATAAGTGGTTCGGTTTAAATCAGATTGAATCGAACTAAATTAAATCATGCGGTTTGTTTCATTTTTCAAGCACAAATGGTTTAATTTGGTCTCAAAATTGGCAAATCATATGGTTTGATTTGGTTTGTGGTCTAACCCTCCCAGATCAAACCAAATCAAACTATGGTTTGTAACCGCGAGACCGAACCATTAAACCAAACCGCCAAACCAAACTGTCAGACCAAACCACAAATCACTAGACTGAACCAATAGATCAAACCATTAGAATAAACCACCATATCGCGCATATTAACTATATTTTTCTATAATGATAAATATTTACTGCTAGATAAATAAAAAATCTACATTACATAGAATAATCTTAACCCCCGTTTTGCATCTGTCACCTTTTGCGTTCTTCATTGCGACACATAATTATAAATAACCAAGTTTTCTACACGATCGACGCTATGTGTACTGCGTTTTCTTCCTTCGGCCTCTCTCTTTCTCTAGTCTCTCTCTTTCTCCGATTTTCCTTTTCAACACCACATTTTCGATTTTCTTATATGATCATGGAAAATTTAAACAAATCTGATAATGAGTTGTGGTCTGTATCTTGATTTGAACATAGTATATATCATGATCTGAACCACTATCTGGATTGCGATGGATTGCGATCTGAACCACGATTTAGATCGCGATCTGAATCGTGATTTGAACCATGTATTTGAACCGCAGTTTAAACTCAACCGCACCAAATCGTATCGATTTGGTTTAGTTTGATTTTTTTTATGATTTGATTCGGTTTGAAATTTCCCAAACTGATAATTAGTGGTTCGGTTTGTAAATTGACCCAAACCAAACAATTTACAACCCTACTTCTAGATCTCATTTGGTCTCACATTTTTCAATCTCTTTTAACATTTTGTTTACGACAAACCATTATAAAATAAATGTTTTCTATCTCTTGTTTGTTTTTCGTCACCCTTTATAAATATGAATAAATACAAAAGATACCATCTCATTCTAGCAGACCTACTCTCACTTCTAAAATCCTAAATATCTCTATACGTTAAATATTATGCATTTATGAAAAGAGATTGCTTATTCTCACATTGGGGGGCTTGAGAAAAATCAATGGCACCATTTTTGCAAATTGCTATGTGATACCCTATCTCGTGAATAATCATGTCTCTATTGAGATATTGACAAATATATTTTGTCAATACCTTTTCCTTTTGTACATGATTATCGTTTTCTTATGTGATATATGTAAATTAGGTAGGATATATGATTAGCTTAATCGTAGGCATTAATTATGATATTGGTAGAATCCTTCTCCAAGTAGGAAACTCATGTATATATAGAGTTGTAATCAATTGAATCATTCAAGGGAAGTAAATAATATTTTCTTCTTCACACAAATCAATTCTTAACTTGGTATCAGAGCTTCCAAGGTCCGGCCACCATGACCACCGAAGCTAGTGGCGAGAAGAAAACCATGGATGAGAGACGCTCTCCATACTTTCTTTCGTCAAGTGACAATCCAGGAATGATTCTCACTCATGTCCAATTGAAGGGGGAGAATTATGAAGAATGGGCTAGAGTTTTCAAGTGATCATTGAGGGCCAAGACGAAGACCGCCTTCATTGGAACGATTGAAAAACCCACCATAGAAGATGAACTGGAACTTTGGAAAACTGTGAACTCAATGGTGGTTTCATGGATCTTTAACACCATTGAGCCAAGCCTTCGTTCCACGGTGAGATATGTGGATGACGCAAAGACGTTGTGGGACGATTTGCAGGAGAGGTTTTCAGTTGGAAATGGGCCAAGGGTTCAACAATTGAAGGCGGATCTAGCTAACTGAAAACAACAGAGAGGTGAAAGTGTGGTGACCTATTTTGGCCGTGTGAAGAAACTATGGGACGATTTGAATGATTTTGACGCACTCCTGACTTGCTCATGTGCGGGGTGCAGGTGCAATATCAGCACGAAGTTGGTCCAACGACGTGAAGAAAAGAAGGCTCATCAATTCGTTATGGGCCTTGAAACACCAAAGTTTGAGAACGTGAAGTCCTCCATACTGAACACAGAACCGTTGCCTAATGTTAATAAGGCATATTCCATGGTTGCACGAGAAAAAAGAGTACGGGGCAGCGTGCATGAAGATTATCCTGCACCTGCCAGTTTTGTTCAGACAGTTGTGGGAACAAGTGTGCGCACAACTGGTTCGAAGGGAGAAAGAAAGGATGCGGGTAGCGTTATTTGTTCTCACTGCAAGAAGAAGGGACATGATACAGATACGTGCTACAGACCAGTGGGATATCCAGAATGGTGGGGAGAACAACGCTTGAGGAACACGAAGGGAAGAGGCAGAGGCCAAATCACTTCGACTATGGGAAAACACTCAAGAACATCCAATCCACGAGTCAACACGGTGCATACCAGTGGAGAGGGAACTGCTGGAATGACGGATGATGATAGGGCTGGCTTGCTAGGTTTCACGCCTGAACAATGGAGCCACTTCAAGGAGTATGTGTAGACACATGTGCATTCTACTGATCAGACAACTGGTCGCACGACTAGTCGAATGAATGGTAAGACAAATAATGAGTCTTGGCTTATCGATAGTGGAGCTAATCGACACATAACATGCAATATTTCTTTGCTGAAAAATGTGCGTCAGATTGAGGCTAACCACATAGGTTTGCCCAATGGAAGATACATGATCTCCACAAAAGAAGGAGATGTTGCCATCAGACCACATCCACGCTTGAGAAACATTTTATATGCCCCCATATTCAACTACAATCTATTATTTGTCTCACAATTACTTGATGATTCCAATCATGTAGTGCATTTTTCTAACAAATTGTGTGTTGTACAGAACTGAGCCACGAAGATTTTGATTGGAATGGGTGAACAAGACGTGGGGTTATACTACTTGAGGGGACCAACAGGGACGCAAGCTTACAACATCAGAGAATCTGGGAGCTATCAGTTTTGGCATTAGCGACTTGGACATCCATCAAGTAAAGTGGTTGGTTTATTGCCTTTTATTAATCGTATTAGTATTAATAAAGACGTTTGCTGCCAAGCTAAACAAAGTAGAGACAAGTTTTTGCTTAGTGACAGTAACTCTATTGAAATTTTTAATTTAATTCATCGCGATATTTTGGGTGATTTTCTAAAGCCTGCAATGTGTAGAGCCATTTGTTTTATGACTATTATGGACGATTGTTCTCGTGTCGTGTGGGTTTACTTGGTTAAATCTAAAAGTGATGTTTCTCAAATCTTGAAACAATTTCTTGTCATGATAGAACGGAAATTTAATAAACGTGTCAAAAGATTAGAAATGACAATGGGATAAAATTTACTTGTTTAGAAATATATTTTATTAAAAATGGCATTGAGCAACATACCACTTGCATTCGTACATCCCAACAAAATGGAAGGGTGGAAATAAAGCATATACATATCTTGAATGTGTCTCGTGCTTTAATGTTTCAAGCAAAACTACCGGTGAAATTTTGGGGAGAGTGTGTACTATCAGCAAGGTACTTAATTAATCGTACCCCTTCGACATTGTTACATGAATGAAATTATTTTTGGAAAAATCCCTTCCTACAAACACATTAAGGTTTTTGGATCTCTGTGTTATGCTCATTACTCTCGAAAAGATAAAGATAAATTTGCTATTCGAAGCAGACAGTGTTTTTTTTCTGGGTTATCCTTTTGGGAAGAAAGGTTGGTTAGTTTATGATTTTGATGAGCATAAAATGCTCATTTCTCGGGATATTGTTTTTGTGGAAAAGGAGTTTCCCTTTGCTAGTAACAGGACTGATCCAGAAGAGGCCTATACATATTCAGATATATTTCTTTGTGCACCTACCGATGAAGTTATTTATGAGGAAGATAATGCTTATGTGGGCAATCGGTTATGTCGAAACAGTTATGCAGTCGGTTGTTGAGATAACCTAATGAACAAGTTTCAGCACAACAGGCTGAACAGGATACAGATACTGCTCAGAGGCCCGAACAACCTCCTGAACAACTGCAAGTGATTGAACAATCTGCAACAGAGAATTTGGGTTGAGGTCAGAGAGCTAAAATGCCCTCTACAAGGTATCCATCAACTGAATATGAGTTGGGCAAGGCTCATGTCACACAAGTCCCCTCCCCATCGCGTTCACCTGTCCAAAAGAAATCTTCAGGTACTCACTATCCTTTATCACACTTTGTACTAACTTCTCTATGGCACATCGTTGTTTTTTGGTTGCTGTGGACTCAGGACATGAACCAAAACACTTTGGAGAAGCATTTAAATATCCTCGTTAGTGTGAGGCCATGAACTAAGAACTTACTGCTCTTGACCAGAATGGTACGTGGGAATTGGTAGATGCTCCCATTGACAAGAAGGTGATTGGCAACAATGGATTTATAAGATAAAGTATAATACGGATGGAACCGTAGAACGTTATAAAGCTCGCTTAGTCATCTTGGGGAACCGCCAAGTTAAAGGTGTGGATTTCAAATAAACTTTTGCACCAACAATCAAGATGGCCATTGTTCGAGTTTTTCTTTCCATTATCGCGGTTCATGTATGGGAACTTCATCAAATGGATGTTCACAACGCTTTTCTTCATGGTGATCTTAGTGAAGATGTCTATATGAAGGTACCCTTGGGTCATCATGCTTCTTCTTTAGGTAAGGTGTGTAAACTCAAGAAATCATTGTATGGCTTACGTCAAGCACCTCGCTGTTGGTTTGCAAATTTGTCAAATGCCTTGAAGAAATATGGATTTCGTCAGTCATATTCGTTTTTTTCTCTCTTTTCTTACAACACTTCCACTGTTGAATTACACATTCTTGTGTAGGTGGATGATTTGGTCATTGGTGGTAATGATCATGAGGTTATTCAACGCTTCAAGGCATATCACATTAAATGTTTTCACATGAAAGACTTGGTACGTCTTAAGTATTTTTTGGGGCTTGAAGTTGTTACACATCTAGACGACATTTTTCTTTCTCAACGAAAATATGCCCTTGATATTCTTTCCGAGACAGACTCCTTGGTGCTCGTCCAGCACTTACACCCATTGAACAAAATCACCGTTTGGCCTTGACTGAATACAAGGATTGATGTGATCCTGAGCCTTACCGACGTCTTGTGGGGCGTCTTATCTATCTCATATTATATGCCCGAAATTGTCCTATATTGTTCATATTCTTGCACAATTTATGACCAAGCCCAAGATTGCTCACTGGGCTGCTGCATTGCGCGTGGTTCGTTATTTAAAAGCTCATCCTGGACAAGAAATTCTCTTACGATCATCCTCCAATTTACGACTACGAGCCTACTGTGACTCTGATTGGGCAAGTTGTCCTATCACACGACGTTCTCTCACTGGATATTTTGTTTTTCTTGGTGACTCACCGATCTCAAGAAAGACAAAGATGCAAGGTATGATTTTTTGCTCTTCGGCTGAGGCAGCATATCGATCTATGGCTAGTGTCACTTGTGAGCTCAAATGGTTACTAAGTCTTCTTCAGTTCTTTGGAATTAAACATGATACTCCGGTGCCCCTTTTATGTTATAGTTAATCTGCTTTACATATGGCTCAGAATCCTATCCATTATTAACGCACGAAGCATATCGAAGTTGACTATCATCTTGTGTGTGATGCTGTTCAGATAGGTGTCCTCACAACTCAATATATTCACACCTCCGCACAATTGGCTAATGTGCTCACCAAGGCTTTGGGCAATCGACAATTCCTCAATCTACTTGGTAAGTTGAGCGTTTGTGACTTACACGCTCTAACTTGAGGGGGTGTTGAGATATTGATAAAGATATTTTGTCAATATCTTTTCCTTTTGTACATGATTATGGTTTCCTTATGTGATATATAAAAATTAGGTAGGATATATGATTAACTTAATTCTAGGAATTAATTATGGTATTGGTAGAATCCTTCTACAAGTAGGAAACTCATGTATATATAGAGTTGTAATCAATTGAATCATTCAAGGGAAATAAATAATATTTTCTACTTCACACAAATCAATTCTTAACTTCTCTCATGTAAATTAGGCAACCCTATTACGTGATTTTTTGGGATGAATACTGTTAGTGTAAACTGCAGATGATATCGTAGATGATTTCCCAAATTCTAGATGATATCGCAGATGATTTCCTGTGCTGGAATTTACATAGTTGTACATTTCTTATTTATTAATTAATGGACTAATGTGCTAATATAATCTATATAGTCTATGGTGTATGTCTATATTTCAGGTTGCAATATGATTAAACAAAGAGCTAGAAACGTGGGAAATTTGAAAGAAAAAGGTTTATGCATAAATGACTTTTTATGCATAAAATCTTTACAAGAATTACTTTGGCAACAACAATGAAAAATGTGTGGGGACTTGGTCAAGGAGTTGTTGCTGATTTAATAAAGAGTACAAGGCTGATAAAGCTTGGGAGTACAAGGTGTTGAAGCTTGAACTTGGTGATCAATCAACACGGTTGCTATTTTGAAGGAAAGTGGGTGCTTGAATTAAGGAACACTCCAACCACTTCCCCACTCTCCCTCAACGACCAAGGCAACCCCAAGACTTTTTATTTGAGTAGCCTTCAAGTAAATTGAAGACTATAAATACGCTTGGAAGGTTTCATTTGAAGATATGCCAATACACACCAATATACGCCATTTCATACACACCTTCGAAGCATTAGAGATAGAGTTTTTTGTTTAGTTACTTTCATCCATCCTCCCTTGTAATTTCACACTTGATTACATTGGTATCAAGTTGTGTGAAGGCTAGGATAGGATTTCGTTCTTTATCTCTTGTTCCATAGAGCTCATAGTGTTATAGCCATAGGGAACATTTCAGCTTTTGTAATTATTTTATAAAGTGATTATAAAGTCTTGCTTAAGAGGCACTCTCAAGTTATCTTATTTATATAACTTGAGAAAAAATAATTTTGGTGTTATTATTCCGCTGCAATCTCTTTTACAAAATTGTTTTATTTTCGAAGTGTGTGTGTGCTATCCCAAGTGCTATCGTTGGTGCTGTTATCAACTTGGATATCACTTGTGATTCTGGCCGTGACAATTTCAATTGGTATCAGATCAGGTCACTTGACGATACTAAGTGCTTGGTCTAGGTGTCATGTCTTATGATCCTGCAAATACAAACCAAAAACGTCTTCCTGTTTTAGATGGTTCGAATTATGCATATTGGAAGATCCGTCTTCGCTGACATATCAAATCAATTGATCTTCGAGCTTGGCGATCTATAGTTAATGGGTACTCTCTTTCACTTTTACCTCCAGATGAGGATGGTGACATCCAAGTTAAACCTGACACCGAGTGGACTAATGAAGAGATCACCCTAGCTAACTATAATGAGAAAGCTCTTAATGCTATTTTTGAGTGGGTTGACATGCACATTTTCAAACTTGTTCAAAATAGTTCCACAGCTAAAGAAGCTTGGGATATTTTACAAAGGTTTTGTGAAGATGATTCTAGTGTGCGTGAAAATAAACTTAGAGGTCTTACCGGCAAATTTGAAAGGTTGAGAATGGGTGAAAATGATACCATTTCCTCTTATTTTGAAAAATTGTTTGACATTGCTAATGAGTGTCAACTTTTAGGTGAACCTTTTACAAACGAACAATTGGTTTCAAAGGCTATTAGAACTCTCCCTGAGCGTTTTAATATGAATGTTTCATCTATAGAAGAGGCTCACAACCTTTCTAATATGGACATCAATTCCTTAATGAGCATCTTAAAAAATTTTGAGTCAAATCTTGCTGAGCAAAGTGAAGCTTCTAAAGGCAAGAGTGTTGCTTTAAAAGTTCAATCCTCTAGTGTATCAACTGATGAGGATGACGAAATTTTTGAGGAATTAGGTGAAGATGCCAGTGTTGCCTTGCTTGCTAGAAAATATAACTCTATGTTACGAAAATTTAACAAAGAAAATGTGCAGGTAAAGGCTAAAGAGCAACAAACCAAGGTGTACAATTCAATGGCGAAGAGGACATTTCCATCTACTCGGAAAGGTGGTCCCATAAGGAGAGCATCATCAGATCAATCTAGAACTGATTTGAAATACCTTGAATCAATCCAATGTTATGCATGCTCTGGATGGGGTCATTACTCAAACGAGTGTGCCAACACTCTAAGGAAGATGGGGAAGAACCTATGGGTATCCCTCATTGACAATGAAGATGAGGAGACCAATCAATCTGAAGATTCGGATCAAACAGCAATGATGGTCACAAATTGTGACTCGAACTCTGTCAGTGATACCTCATGTGATATCCAAGAGAGGATAGCACTTGAGATACCATCCAGCAGGTATAATTTTATTAATGTTGGTGGGTTCTGTTAACATGGATACATGTTGTTCACAAAAGGATGAACAAAATAAGGAGTTCAGCAAGGATGAACTCATTTGCGGTCTTAAGAACCTTTGCAAAGAATTGGTTGACGAATGGAAGAAAGAGAACAAGAAGGTGGTTTCTCTGTCCAAAGAGGTTCAAGATCTAATTGATGGCTTGACTAGATTGGAAGTCCAACTCACAGAGAAGGATGTGGAGCTAGACAAAGTCAAGGCCAAGCTTACTCTAGCCGAGGCCACATTTAAGAAACTCAACACGAGTTCTTTCAAACTGGATAAAATTCTTGGGTTGAGCAAACCACTCAAGGAAGGTATGGATTTTCAAGAGTCCTTAAATGCTATTACATCTACTTTGGCTAATAAGGAAGATAAAATAGTTTTTGTTAAAGAAAGAGACAATGTTGAACTAATGTCTTCTGATAAGCCTTCTGACAAGGTTAAAATATATAACTACTGTTACTCTACTGGACATTTGAAAAATGATTGTAAAACTCTCTTAAAGAAACAGTCCAGTTCCTCTGTGATACCTGAGGTGTTGTCTATCACGTCTGATGTCACTGGCAGTCAGAAGAGAAATTATCAAAGTAGGAAAGTATGGAAACCTAAGTCTAACCTGATATGTGATGTTGTATACACTGCCTTAAAAATGAATGTTGAAGGTTCATGGTATTTTGATAGTGATTGTTCACGTCACATGACAGGAACAAAAATGTTTTTAAAAGAATATGAACCTATTCAAGGTGGTAGTGTAACATATGGTGGTGGTGGCAAGAGTAATATAGTAGGAAAAGACATTTTAAATATACCTGGATTTCCTGCTTTGAAAAATGTTTTGCATGTTGATGGACTTGTAACTAATTTAATTAGTATTAGCCAACTTTGTGATGACAATCTTGAAGTGAAATTCAATAAAAACACTTGTGAAGTTTTTGATTGTACCAATAACTGTGTTATGACTGGTACTAGGTCAAGTAATAATTGTTATCTTATTGAGGACAAACAAGTGTGTCATTCTGTGAGAGTTGATGATGCTACATTGTGGCATCAAAAGTTGGGTCATGTCCATTTTCGAAACATTGTGAAACTTATTAAGGCTGAAGCTATAAGTGGTATACCTAGTCTAGACATAAGTAAGAAAATCATATGTGAAGATTGTCTCAAAGGTAAACAGACACGTGCTGCCCATAGTGTTACCCAACACAATGAGGAGTATTCTGGGATAACTCACTGTTACCAACTTATGCATATGAATTTAATGGGTCCAGTTGAGGTAGACAGTTTAGGAGGTAAGAGATATACTTTTGTCATAGTTGATGATTTTTCTAGATTTACTTGGGTATATTTTTTGAAAGAAAAATCAGAAACTTTTGAAAAGTTTAAGATCTTACATGCTAAAATCAAAACATGTTTTGTGCTCTTATCATGCGAATAAGGTCTGATCATGGAACGGAATTTGATAATTCATTATTTTTTACTTTTGGTGAATTAAAAGGAATTAAACATGAGTTTTTTGCTCCTAAAACACCTCAACAAAATGGGGTGGCTGAAAGGAAAAATAGGACCTCACTTGAAATGGCACGTGTGATGTTGTTTTCAAAAAGAATTTTAAAAAGATTTTGGGTTGAGGCCTTAAACACGGCTTGTCACACGGCCAATAGAGTTTTTCTAAGACCTGGTACTACAATGACACCTTATGAAATTTTGAATGGTAGGATTCCAAAAGTTCATTATTTTCATACATTTGGGTGTGTGTGTTTTGTTCTAAATGATTGGGATTACTTAGCTAAATTTGACTCTAAAAGTGATAAGGCTATATTTCTTGGGTATACTCAGGATAGTCGAGCATATAGGGTTTATATTCTTAGGTTAAAAACCATTCAAGAATCAGTTAACATTGTTTTTGATGACTTAGCAAGTGTTACAGGTGATGGAGTGCAGGAATCTCCATTGATATTGCTGAAAGAGATGGAGGATCAAAATCAAGCAAGTGATACCATGGGTGTTGACCAGAGTGTTGCCACTGAAGGGATAGCATCTTCGATATCACCTAAGACCAGTCCAGCAACTGAAAAGGATGAACAGTCTGATGATGATGCTCATGTGCATGAAGATTTGAGAAGGGATCCACCAGCTAGGATCAGAAGAGATCATCCTTCTTCTCAGATTATTGGAGAAGCAAATGAAGGGGTACGAACAAGGAATAATGAGCCCTTTAGTATCCGTGAAATGGTGAGGTATGTGTGCATCCACCACATACCATAAGGTAAAATATTCCTATTTTGTTTCCTCTTTAGAACCCAAAAATATTTCTGAAGCTTTAAAAGATAATTTTTGGATACATGCCATGCAAGAGGAACTTGAACAATTTGCTCGTAATGAAGTTTGGTGTTTAGTACCACGTCCCATTAACACTAATGTAATTGGTACAAAATGGATTTTCAAAAATAAATCTGACGAGCAAGGAAATATTGTTAGGAACAAAGCTCGTCTCGTAGCTCAAGGTTACACCCAAATTGAAGGTCATTTGATGAGATCTTTGCTCCCGTTGCTAGAATAGAATCCATAAGACTCCTCTTGACAATAGCTTGTTATCTAAAAATTACCTTGTTTCAAATGGATGTTAAAGCTGCCTTTTTAAATGGTTATTTAAAAGAAGAAATTTATGTTGAACAACCAAAAGGATTTGAAGATCCTCATCTACCAAACCACGTATATAGACTTGATAAAGCCTTATATGGCTTGAAACAAGCTCCACGTGCATGGTATGGTCGCTTAACCTCTTTCTTACTTGAATATGGTTTTACAAGAGGTGAAGCAGATAGGACCTTATTTATCCTAAGGCATGGCAAAGAAACAGTCATTGTTCAAATCTATGTTGATGACATAGTCTATGGCTCTACTTCTCAAACTTGTTTAAAAGATTTTGTAGAGGCTATTGCATCAACTTTTGAAATGAGCATGATTGGTGAGTTAACATTCTTTCTAGGCTTGCAGGTGAAACAATCAAGTGAAGGGATATTTATTTCACAAAGCAAGTATACAAAAAGCCTTGTGAAACGGTTTGGGTTGGAGGGGGCAAAAGTTCAAAAATCCCTATGTGTTCTTCTCTTAAACTTGGTAGAGACCAAGTAGGTAAGGATGTTGATCCTATTCTATATCGTTCTATAATAGGTAGCCTTCTCTATCTTACTTCTAGTCGTCCTGATATCATGTTTAGCGTGTGCATCTGTGCACGTTATCAAGCCAATCCTAAAGTCTCCCACCTTAATTCTGTCAAAAAATAATTAAATATGTTTCGGGAACAAGTGAATTAGGGATTTGGTTTAGTAAGGATACTAATACCAATTTGGTAGGCTTTAGCGACTCGGATTGGGCGGGGGATATGGATGATAGGAAGAGTACTAGTGGGGGGTGCTTTTACTTGGGTAACAATTTAGTTTCATGGTATAGTCGTAAACAAAATTGTGTCTCTCTTTCCATGGCTGAATCTGAGTATGTTGCAGCCGGTAGTTGTTGCTCACAACTTATTTGGCTAAAACATATGTTAGATGACTATGGCCTAGAGAGTAATTCTTTGACTATGTACTGTGATAACCTAAGTGCTATCAACATTTCAAAAAACCTTGTTCAGCATTCTCGTACTAAGCACATAGATATACATCATCATTTTCTTAGAGATATGGTAGATAAAGGCCTAATTAACATTGATCATATTGATACTAAGTATCAACTGGCTGACATCTTTACCAAGGCCTTAGACCACAAGAGATTTTCTAGTTTGAAAAGATCTCTTGGTCATTGTAATCTCTGAGTCTGTTTGTCTGTGCTACCCCAGGTGATGTTATCACTCAGGGTAACACTTGTATATTAGTGTATTTTTTTCTGTTTAATTTTTTTAAAAAAATGCTTTTATATTCTTTTAATCTGGTTAGCTTAGTTCTAACCGTGGCACATGCTGACCTTTTTGATATGGTAGGTTATTTCTTGGGTTAACACGTTTGATATCATTCCCCTTCATATGCTAAAGGTGACGAAGTCACTAATCTTTATTTATGATAAATAAAAGGCAAAGGCAATTATTTCCATACTATTCTCTCGAGCTCGGGGCACGGTGTTCGCTGCAACGATGTACTCTTGCCAATGAGAATGTATGAGGTAATTTATACTTAGTATTAGGGACATGGAGTTTGCTACTACAGTGTACCCTACTTGAAAGGCATAAATCACTTTATTTTTACACTTGAAATATAACTCGAGGCACGGAGCTCGTTACTATGATGCTTTCTTGTTTAAAGAAGTGTATTGATCTTTTATAACAAGCAATGTACTTAAAACGGCATCATCAAGGTCTGAGGCACCTAAAACGCCATCTTCAAGGTCCGAGGCACCTAAAACGCCATCATCAAGGCTTGAGGCACCTAAAACGCCATCTTTAAGGTTTGAGGCACCTATAACGCCATCTTTAAGGTTCGAGGCACCTAAAACGCCATCATCAAGGCTTGAGGTACCTAAAATGCCATCTTTAAGGTTTGGGGCACCTATAACGCCATCTTTAAGGTTCGAGGCACCTAAAACGCTATCACCAAGGCTTGAGGCACCTAAACGCCATCACTTCGGCTCTGACACGATGAAAGCGATAAATCGCAATCATCCTCGGATTCGACAAATCGAAATCATTGCTAGGATGACATCCTAAAAACAGTCACTCTAGGGTCAACGTCTGAAGATAGTCGAAAGACCCGAACTACGACTGGCTTGATTCCTTTTAAGGATACGTAGGTAGCCTATCATTAGGTTCAGCCACCAGACCAAAATGGTCATTCCTTTCTCGAGCGGTCCAACCAAAATGGTCACCCTCTTCTCCCCAGCAGATTGGGACCTCACTTTTATCGACGACCCCACTTCCTTCGAAAGTGCCGTCACCGAGGGGCTACTGTAAGTGTCCCAATCTGAACCGCCAATGTTCCGTCAGCCCAAATTAATGATTTATAATTATCTAGGGGCATTTTGGACATTATTTTGACAATTTAAATGAGAAAGGGCATTTTAGGAATAAAAAATAGACAAAATCTCACGGATATTTGTCATTTCCCATAAAGAAAGGAATATTGACCAAAGGGAAAATGCCAAAACTGCTTTTCTGCAAAAATTAGGCACGCCTTCATTTCTATCCGTGCGGACGAAAATGAGGACCTCAGTCCTATCCGCGCGGACATGAGTGCAACCCTAATCCAGCCTATAAATTTGACCCTTCTCTCTCAGTTTAGACATCAACAATTCACTACTGTTACATTGCCGAAATACTCTCTCAATATAGCCTTTAAACACCCAACAAATACTCATCCAAACACTCATCTAAACACAAATCCAAACACCAAATCTTGATACTCCTCAAGTCAAACTCCAACCCAAAGGAGATAGGGTGTCACCATTGGTAAAGCCCTCTTTCTTTTTCACAAAACATATCCTTGTTCAAGCAATCATTTTCATTAAATCTTGTTAATTTCTCTATATTTGTCTAGATCTTGTTTATCTACTTGTTGAATCTTCATTATCTTGTGCTTTACTTATTAATTGTTGATCTTCTTGCATATTGTCCTTGGATCTAGGAAGATCTCCATGGAGTTCATCTCCATGGATGATCTTCCATGAAGATCTACATCTTTTCTTATGTTACTCCTTAATGTCCCTTGTCTTTACATAAATTTGCTTTACTTGACCTAAGAATGTTCACCTTGGGGTAAAATTTCCATGGATGACCATTTTAAAAGGTCTAAATTGTCTTTACTTCCTTAAAAATGTTTTTCCTAACCTAAGATCTTCACCTTGGAACAATTTCCATGGATGAAGATCATTAAGGTTCTTAGGTTGTAAAAAGGGTGAAGTTGATACATTGAGTTCAAAGATCTCAAGGATGGTCATCTTAATGACCACCTTAGAAATCCACTCTAAAGTTGATACACCCTTAACCTAATATCAATTTTCATACATTAATCTTTGTATTATGTTAAATCTCCCCATCCCAAGCAAATAAAATGCTTTCAAGTCCTAATGCACCCTAAGGATGGCTTGATTTAGTAATCACCACTAAACAAATTAAGTGGGACACTAATCAAAAGCCTAAGGATGGGGACAAAGCATGGATGCCAAATTCAAATATCCTTTTTACTTTACAGTTTCTGTTGCAACTCCAGTTCTGATTCTGTAACTCCAGTTTACATTCTGGAATTTACAGAATCAGACTGGAAAGCTGCAAAAAGGAATATTTACTGTCCCATCCGCGCGGACAGAATTGAATCTCGCTCTGGTCCGCGCGGACAGAAATGTAAGAGACAGACATTTTGTTTTTTCAGTCTTTTTTCCCTCACAGGAGCACACTGTTTTGGTAAATTTCAGTCCAGTCCAGTCAAAACTTCATTTCCAGAAAATTCCTTTTTGCAAAACACACACACACACACAAATGGTTTTAAATTAGGAAGACTCGTTTCACGAGGCATTCCGGGTGAACCCTAACGTTCTTCCCGAAATGTAACGTGACCTCCGAACCCATTTTTCTCTAATTTTGGGCATTTTTCAAAGTTTTGACCCTTAAACTAAAAACGGCGTGGCGACTCCGTTTGATTTTTCAAAAAATGAAAAATCGGGTACATCACACCTAGATCATTTTCCCTTCATATATATAAAGTTAAAGAGCAATGTTTGGGGCACAAATAAAATATGGTCACAAAAAGATGGACATAAATAAGGTGATAATATTTTATTGGTTGTATCGATTGTAAACTCGGCACACTAACTAAAATCACCAATGATATTATGATAACTTATTTTAAATTCAATTTTTTGTGATTATATTTTAATGGATTTTACCAATAAGTCATTTAGCCAAATGAATACTACCTTTAAGGACTGACATTTTCAAATCTCGCCAATAAGTCTCTGTATCATTTTGCCTGTGTCACTCTATTTTTCACAATTCTGTGATTTCACAGATGTGTGATTTCACAGTTATTTGATTTCACAATTATAATAAATTGATTTTCCCTCAAAATTTTAAAATATAATATGTTAAAATCTAGAAATCGAAAAAATAATCTGAAACCACCTTATTAATCGTATCGTCAAAATGAATCAAACAAATACATTTAAGATATGATTCAAATTTAAAAAATAAGAATTTCATTTTTCACTTGTAAAAAATTGAAAAAAATATTTTTCATTTCCCAATAATTTCACTGTTGTATAATTATACAGTTGTGTGATTTCACAGTTGTTTGATTTCACAGTTATATGATTACACAATTGTGTCATTTTTCATTTTTCACTTGTAAAATCATTTCCTAATTAATTCACAGTTGTATGATAAATAGTTGTGTCATTTTTCATTTTTCACTTATAAAATCATTTCTCAATTGATTTCACAATTGTATAATTACACTGTTGTGCAATTTCACAGTTGTATGATTACATAGTTGCGTGATTTCACAATTGTGTCATTTTTAACTTGTAAAATAGTTTATCAATTGATTTCACAGTTGTGTGATTTCACAGTTGTATGATTACACAGTTGTGTCATTTTCATTTTTCACTTGCAAAATCATCACTCGGCTGATTTCACAGTTGTGTATTTCATAGTTATGTGATTTCACACTTGTGTAAACTGAGATATTCATTTATTAATTTTTCACAGTTGTGTAAAACTGAGATATTCATTTATCAAATTTTCACACCTCTATTTAGTCTGATTACCTACTTTTGAAGGCAGGTAACCAGTCTTAATTAAGATAAGGAGAAAATTTTATCAAAAAAGTTTATATTTGAGGGGTAAAATAGTTTTATCAAAAAAGATTCTATATCATTTCATTCCCTTCAATTCCTCCCTTTTTGGGAGGGTTATATAGGAGGGAAATGCTAAAAAAAATTATTTCATTTCCTCCAATTCCTTCCTAAAAAATCTCGGGAGCAAGCATAGGAAGAAAATTATTTTAGATTTCCTCACTTTTACTTCCCTTTCCCCCCGTTTTTAAAACTCTGGAGCACACTCTAAGGAGTAAGGACCTAACTCATTACTAACTAGTCATCTGCCTTGTTTCTGGATCAACAAGTATGTAGAATGCTGCCCACATTAAATGTTCTTGATCCTTCAATTAAAAAGCTTCAAATGAAGTCAGACAACAAAATTAAGAGTGATTGCAACTGGAGGAAAATAACCTCTGATTGAAATGTGATATCAATGAATACCTAAATCAGAAAGATAATATTTCAAAGATCCGTAAGTAGTTCTCACCTGGAGACCGGAGTAGCTTCAGAATCCACAATAGAGATCCATCAAGGGCTAAATTTTGTTAGAACAATTTGCATTAAGTTCCACGAACAACCTAGATCCAAATAAATATTATATTGCCATTATTTTTTCCATCAACTATTTTAGGCCTTAACCAAATCCACACTTTATAACCACCCTTACACTCCATGCGTATCCCATACCTTTTTGATATACCATTTCACAAAAGTGAGACATTGGCATGGTAATGTTCGTTCTTTACACCTTTAGCAGTAGAGATAAAAAAAGAAACGATTTCAGACAAAAGACAGATATCTTCAGTGGAAGAGGACCAATAAGGGAATTTTTTCTGAAAATATTCCATTTTAAAACTATAATTTCCAAAATAACAACCCTTTCAAACTATTTCCCAAAATGTCCATTTTTTTGAAACTCGCTAAATGGAATAGCGAGTTTGTTTTTTGTCCGTTGAAACTCGCAGAATGTTATAGTGAGTTTATATATATATACTTTTTTAATTTCCAGCAATTATTTCTGTAGTTAAAACAAAATGACATCATAATTGAACTCGCCATTTGATTTGGCGGGTTTAAGCGTCCCCAACCTTATTAGTTTGGCGAGTTTGACAGAACACATAAGAAAGAAAAAAAATAAAGGAAGAAGAGAGCAAAGGAAGAACGAATTTTGAAGAGACTAACCCAAATTCAAAACTTCTCCATTCAATTGATTCTTCAAAATTGATAAGTAAGTTTTCATTCTCTCACTACAAGAAAACTGACTTTTCGCGATTGCTTTTGGCGATGGCAAAAAAAAAGCAGTCACGTTTGATTATATAAGGAGACGGTTTTTGTGACTGCATTTAGTGCAGTCACATTAGGTTAGTGTGATGGCTAAACAGTCACGGATGCCATCACATATATGCTTTTCCTTTAGCGCCAACAATGTAGTCCGAACGCGGGAATGTAAAATTCTAACACGATTGTATTTTTATCAAAGGCGATGGCTTTAGCAGTCGCGTTTTATAAAAATATTAAATTAAACAATTTAAAAATTGAATTTTTAATTATTTTTAAAGGCGACTGATTTTACAATCACATTATATAAAAAATAAATAAAAATATTCAATTACACAATTAAAAAATATTTTTTTTCTGCTAGCATTCACGATTCCACGACTGATTTAGAAAAACCCCTTGTTTTCTTTTTTCTTTTTCTCTCTCGTTCACTTTCGTTCCTCTTCCTCTTCCCTCTCAGCCGCAACGCGATTCCTCCAGCGGCGATTCTTCCTCCGGCATCAGGTGACTCTCTCTCTCTCTCTCTCCATGTCTACTGGAAGGATCAGTTTTCTTCCACCATGATGGGCCTCCCTAGTTTATTTTGATTACATAAATTACGGGGCATTTGTAGTTGATTGGGGGAGGAGAGACTAACGGGGATGTTGAGATTTAAGTGGGGATTATGCGAAGATATCTGGATTTTGATTAATGATAAAGTATAATATTTACTAGGTTTCAATATACACAAATTTATATTGATTTCTTACAAAATTACATTACATACAAAAATATTGTTTTCAAAACCCCCAAAGTAGATCTCTGTTTGTTCCCTCTATTTTGATTACAAATTAGGGCTTTTTCTTATAATTCCTTTTCGTGGATGATTATACTAGTTTTATGGATGCATCTGTGTGTAATTGGTATTCCTAGTTAGTTTATCATAAACAAAAAAATAGATTTAATGTATTACTAGACAAATATAAATAACTATGAAAGCAGCTACAAATCTATCTGCTGCCTAAATTATAAACATAACGAAAGCTAGATAACTGAAGGCGTCTAAGACAGTAAATCCTGGGCAACATACGATCCATTTTGCGTGGATGAAATTTTGTAAAATGGCACATTCTTAATGACCTATACTGCTTTGAAGGTAGGGGCAGGGACTGTCTGAACGCCCTTATTAGAATGATATTGCGATTTGTGAGTGAGGATTGTGCTAGAGGCGTAATGTTTTAATAATTGCCACACTTGGCAGTTAAACTCAGATGGAAGTTGTATGATGGTGTCACTATGTGAACTAACTATATGCTCTTAAAGTTAAATCTGCGCTATAGGATTATAATCATTTATAAACCGATGTGCACAGGACTTATGTTGCAAATGCATTCATTCATGCCGGGTATTTGTCTTCTGTATGGACTCTCTTTTATGTTCAAGCAGAGATGAATATTGTACTTTCTTGAAGCAATAGTAATATAGTATGATCCTGCAAGAATTGGCTAACAAAAATACTTACTACAGCCTGTCATTACATTTTCTAAATTAACAAGTTACTGGATGCCTTTGGTTTTCCATAAGGAGTGAAGCTTAAAGTTTGCTGCATTTTGTGTGTATTCTTATTTATACAGTTTTATAAATGGTTTATTGATCTTGAAGCGGCAATGAAGTCAGAGGTTAGTAATGGTTTACCTCTTTTCCTCTCTTTGTTTCTTTAGGCAGTGTTGATCGATCTCTGAGTTATCTGAGATATTTCATTTCGTAGACAGAAGAGAAGCATAATCACTACGTTAACTCTTTAATAGAACACATTCAAAGTTGTGATGGAATCCTTAAGCAGGTACGTTAATTTTTCCTTCTAAGGTTCATCATTTTTTTTGCTTGTCCGATGAAGTAATAAAAGCTTGCCAAGTTGCTACCACCAGAAGAGGGCGTGAATAGGGGTAGGGTAGCTGTTGTCTGGGATGAGTTTAAATGCTTAATAACACACTCCCTCCATCCCAAAATGAATGTCCAAAAATTTTTCAAATTTGCTTTTGATCAAGAGTATATTTGAAATTTTTTGGACATTCATTTTGGGATGGAGGGAGTACCACTTTATACTTCAGGTTCTATGTTAGTTAAGTGAATGCTTAATTGAGCCATACGTTGCAGGTGGACGAAACCCTTGATTTGTTCAATGAGTTGCAACTTCAACATCAAACAGTAGCGACAAAGACCAAAACGCTTCACGATGCATGTGATCGAAAGGTAAGGCCCTCTTCCTTTACGATTTATTTTTTATGTAGGAAAACTTAGTTTGTTAAATGTGCTGAATCTTATTGATTCCAAAGTATCTAGTAAGCCACTTAGTTTAGGACCTTATTCACATACTACATAGGCTTGAGACTGGCCTGAACCATTTTTTTACTAATTATTTCCTTTTGGAGTCCATCCGCATGTGGCAGCCAAAATTCATTGCATATCATGAATGCAATTGTATATTTATACTCTTGTTGTGGTATTGTGGTGTTGCTCAGCTCTCATGCTTTTCTCACCAGAGCTTTCCCTAGGTTGCACCACTGTCTCAACCTTTTTCGCGCTACAGCACTGATACTTAGTTGTATCTAATCTACATACTATTATAATGTTAATAGAAAATGATATTCTCTCAATGCTTTTTGTCAATGTTTGACTTATTTCAGTCTTTTAACATTGTTGCAGCTAATAGAGACACAAAGAATGATCGAATTTACAGAGTCACTTCTCATTAGGCTCAATTACTTCGATGAATTGGAGAATGTAAGTTTGAAAATGCTAAGAATTTGCGTCCAACTGTTATAGGCTTTGGAAACCCAGTCAGAACTCTGTCTATCCTTTGAGATATAAGGTGCATCTGTCTTATGGGAGAAAAATTTGGGATAGAGTTTGGTAGTTCAAGAAAATGAGTAACCATTATGATTTCTCCTCGCTCTCTCTCTTTCCAATTTAGAATATTTTGTGATGATCTCTTGCCTATACCAACGTTTCCTAATCTCTTAGAGGGGAATATTGTGGCTGTTCTTCTTTGTTCTTTTTCTATTTTTAGTGCTATAAATGGCCTCATCTTTGCTATAAACTGGTGATTTGGGGTACATGTGATGCTTATACCCGATAATTTTTTACCAGTTGTTATTTGAAGAAACAACAAGTGACAATCTGATCTACGTTATTTCAAACATTCTTTGGGAACATTCATTGTACAATGGTCACATCTTTCGTGCATTAGAGGCTAAAAGATGCACCTGGTATATTTTTGCTTAGTGATTAGAATAAATAGCCATTATATCTATTTTCCAGGATTCCATAATGTATATGAATACATCATGTCTCTTGTTGCATCCTGGGGTGAATGTGTTGATAAATATGATTGCGCTAGTGTTAAGATTTGAGACGTGTTACAGCTGTTTCCTATAATGGCTTACAGGTTGCTACCCATTTTCACTCTTCAAGCACAAATGTTGCAAACGGGAACTTTCTCCAGTTGCTGAAAAGACTTGACGAGTGTATATCGTAAGTAAACAACTTATCAGGCCACTCGTCTTGTATGACTTTTTTTTTACTATTCAATGTTCTTTTTTCTTTTTTTCATTTTCGAGTAGCTTTAACTGTTTAAGATAGTGGGTTTAGACCATGACAATATTGTTACTGGGAATTGAACATTGTAAGGTTATGTTTTACTCATTATCAGTGGCAAACCCAGGAGTTTTGTCAGTAAAGATACATGGTTCAACGTTAGGTTGTTAGCTTAATAATATCAATCCTTCACTTTTTGCCCATTAAAGATACATAGTTTGATTTAAAGGTTGCTAGCATGAGCTCAATCTGTCACTTTTTGGCAGCTTCAATTTAACACCATGATACAATACAAATCTATACAAGCCAGCCTTGATCACATATTAGATCAACTATTATTAGGTATTTTGAGTGGGATGGAGGGAGTAGAAGGATGACAAATAGAAAGCAAAAATTGAGTGGGGTGGGAGTAGAAGGTAACAAATAGAAATCAAAAAGAGAATGAGAAATATGGCTACAAGGATTCAAGCATTGGTCTCGAATGAATATGGAATTCTAACCACTGAACTTCAGCCATTAACTGATTTTAACACTATACAGAAAATATTTATTGGGTGCACTTCCAATAGGATAAGTTTAACTAAAGGTAACAAAAAATATTTTATATTAAATGTTGGGAAGTAACTGGGTACATGTACACCCTATAGAGAACATGTGGGTCCACCCTTGTTCATTATTCCATGTAGGCCCGTAAATGTTACTAGATGGTACTGGTTTCCTGGAAAGACCTATTATGTTTTTTATTTTAATTTGTTTGTAATTTTGTCTAAATGTTATTGCATGTAATTATAAAATGATAAATGATTCGACTTGGCTCTAGGTTTTTTGAAAACAATCCGCATGATTATCTTGAATCCAATATTTACCTATTCAAGTTTCGTCAACTTCAAGTACTTAATGGAGTACCTTATAATGATTAATGAGCTGCTGATCCTTATTCTCTCTATTTGATGGAAATTTATTCACCATTTAAATTTGCCTTTACATGTTAAAACTAAACTATTTCCACTGTCTGATACAGAGTCGAGTCTTGAGTACAATCCGTTCTCATGTACTTTCTGTTCTTAAAAGCAGTACTTCTCAGGTAAACCATCCTTGTGAAATAGAAACCTTTGTTTCGATGGGAGTTGAATGTTTGAAAATTCTTCTTGTTCCATTCACTAGGTCCAAGCAGCAATTAGGAGCAAGGCTGGCAGCAATGCAGCTGTTTTTGAAGGAGTAGAGGCATCTGTGATTTATGTCCGATTTAAGGCTGCTGCAAGTGAGGTAATAGTTCACTGTTCTTTGAACGCGTCTAAGACAGTAAATCCTGGGCAACATACGATCCAAATTTGCGAAGTTGTAGGAGCGAGGTTGGGCATGCAGCTGTATCTTCTCTGTTTGTCTGTCTGTATGTGAGGATTGTGCTAGTGAAACTTTTTGGCTTAACAATCTAATCAGCTCTCAGTGCTTCCATTATTTTGCAGTAGACTGGCATATATCATAGGTTAGGATCAGTGCTTCCATTATGATGGTGGATGTGGATGTCACTCTTTTGAACAATTTTAATCCTGGATGTATGCTTTTAAAAATATTATATATTTATTAGCTATTATTATTTATGGATCAATTAATAGTATTATTTTGAATATTAATCATCATTATTTTTAGGGGAAAAATATCTTATATAAAAAAGTAGTGAGTTTACGCGATTGTGAAAGCTGTCTCATATTGTTTTTACATTGACATTTTCGATTGGTTTACCCGTCTCTTTTTATACAAGCTAAGGCGATTGCATTTACCGTCTCCTTTTTTCAACCTAAGGCGATTGCATTTGCCGTCTCCTTTTTTAAAATCTAAGGCGATTGTATTTGCCATCTCCTTTTTTAAAACCTAAAGCGATTGCATTTGCCATCTCCTTTTCTAAGCTAATGCGATTGCAAATATGATTAAAATAATTAAATAAATAAAATTAATAAAAACTATTATGCGATGGAAAAAGCAATCGCGAAAAATAATTAACTAAGGCGACGGCCTTTTTCCATCCCCTTATCTTTCCGCGACAAGGCTTTACGCGATTGCCTTAGCGACTGTTTTCCCCGTCGCGTTAACATTCCGCGACGGCTTTAAGGGATTACACGACGGCTTTTGGCCGTCGCAAAAGGTCAATTTTCTTGTAGTGCCTTCTCTATATTTCCATTTTTTTGAAGGTTAGAATTAGTTGTGCTTGTGAATTTAGGATTTAGGGTTGAGTTTGAATTTGGTAATTTTAGGATGTGATTGAATGAATTTTGGGTGATTTTTGGTAAGATTTTCCATTCATTCTATTGAATTAGTATTTATTTGAACAAATGTTAGGATTTTGGTTGTATTTGATTGATTTGTGAGTATTTCCTAGAGTATGGTTTATTTTTAATCAAAATTTGGGGATATTTTGTGTTGTGAGTATTTCCTAGAGTATTGATTTATGAAAGTAATATTTGTGTTTGTGTTGATTTGTGAAAATAATACTTCATAAAGTATTGATTTGTGAAAATAATACTTGTGTTTGTGTTGTTTTGATTAACAGATGGATATTTTTATTGATCCTAAGCCTTTTGATGCTTCTGTGTTGACTTTACATCACTCCCACCGAGCTCGATATATTTGGGCAGATAATGGGGTTTCGAGTCTATCATTTTGCCGTGACCATGCCAGATGTTATAACTCCCGTGATTTAGCAGAGATTAGCAGTGGCTAGGTTTTTGGGTGTTCATTTGATCGGGAGAGTGCATTATGACTGGGCTTTGTTTGAGGCGTTGATTAAGAGATGGCATCCGGAAACCCATACATTCCACCTCCCCGTTGGTGAGATGACTATCACGTTAGAGGATGGGTTACCTGTTACCGATTCAGATTTGCCCGTGCTTCCAGATTGACGGAGCTTATGTGCGGAGCTTTTAGGTGTTGTCCCACCTGATGCAGCATTTGATGGAAGTAGTCTAAAGCTTAAGTGGCTTAAGACACATTTTTCTGAGTTTGGTAGCCTTCCCTCTGATTCCCCCCCCCCCCCAGTCTTGGTTGATAGGTATATGCGTGCCTATATTTTACTAGCCCTTGGGGCTACTGTGATGCCAGATCGTACTAACAGCAAGGTAAAGTTATTTTATCTCCGTTTGCTTAGAGATATTGAGAGGATACACATGTACAACTGGGGTATTGTGTGTTTAGCCTCTTTATATAGGGAACTTTGTTGTGCCACTCACCCCGAGACTAGCCAGTGTGGTGGATTTCTGAATATTCTGCAGGTATGCTATAACATTTTAATTAAATGTTATGATGTTTTTTTTAATTTGAAATCATATGTTTTGAGTAGTATTTGATATATATAAATATTTTATTGATACACTACCAGAAAAACATGGTTTAGAGGTGAAAATTTCCGCCGCTAAAGCAACATTTCCGTCGCTACTACATACCCACCGGCGGACTTATTCCGTCGGTGGTCCGCTAGTGGCAGCGCGTCGCAGCGGTCCGGCAATTCAATTTCCGCCGGTGTACACCGACGGAAATGGTATTCCGCCGGTGTCCACCGACGGAATTTTCTGCCACTGAGGTAATTTAATTTAATTAAAATTGTAATTTCACCGGCGGAAATTTCCGCCACTGAGTTATTTTGATTTAATTAAAATTCTAAATCCACCAACGGAATATTCCGCCGCTGATAATGCAATAAAAAAATAAAAAATGTCAATTATAATATTTTTTTGTACCTGATATAACAATTGATATCAACTAAAACTATAAATCTAAAAACCTTAGAAATTACCTAAACTTTATCACGACAAATTAAGTACCAAATGTTATTACAAAAAAGTATCAAATAGTACGAAATCGGGACATCACAAATTCAACTCGGGGGAGGGGGGGGAGACAGGAAAAGACTCCTGACAATGCCCAGAAGAAGGGGAGCTGATACTCGAGTGCGTGTGGGAATACCCATGCTGCTGCATGCTCTGCATCTGGGCCATCATCAACGCAAATCGACGCCCTGTCTCCTCCCGAAACTGCGCAACCTGTGCCTGAGCCTCTGCAACATGTGCCCTAGCCTCCGCAGCCAAGCGTCTCTCCTCAGCCAAGCTTGCCTCCAAAGAGTCGTTCCTCGAAACATACTGAGGATCGCGCCTGAAAACATTCGAGCGACGGCAGGTCGACGACGTTGGGCATTGCAGCCCGCGATCCCCCATCCCTAACACTCGGTCTCCTCTCTTTGGATGTCCATCTGAGGTGACCGCTTGCCAAACTTCTGGCACGAATGGAATGGGCTGACCGGGAGGAGTACCTTCGGGAGTAACGGCGGCATGATATGTATTCTGTCAAAATAAAATAAACAAATATAATCATATACACAATATACATAAATAAATTTACATATTCAAAAGCAAGTCTTTTAATGATAGTTTACTTACAAAGGCCAATGCAGATCGATCATCAACCCACTGCGGAGGTTGATCGACGGATGTTGGAGTTCTAACATGCGTGCTAACGAACACATCCACAAAACCGACATCGGAGCCATGTTCCCTTTGCTATAATCATTAAAGTCACGATTCAGCGAATAGATTACCAAATAATAAGACAATAGGAAAAAAAGTTTGGCTAAATTCAAAATACATGTTGACCCCAGCTTCCTTTGTATTTCAATTCGAAAGGTTGTCAGTGAATATTTAGTTAATGATGCATTTAAAATTTCACGAACTGCTTATGTTGGGCTTTGAATTGTCACTTATAGGAAATCTTATGTGCTTCATGTTATATTTGATTATTTAGAATCTTTATGCTCTTGATGACTTATTTGATTATAAAGAATCATTTACTTTTTTCCTTTTTAATCTTAGCAGATGAACCTTGAATGCTCGACAGAAATATGTATATCTTGAAGCCTAATCAAAGTTGAAGCAAGCTTGGATGCAATCAACGACACACATTGCATCAAGAAAATATTTAAGCACAACCTTTCTAACCCCTTTATTCCTTCAAGAACCCATGATACTATTTGAGGGGGAACATAACCTTTCAAGGACATATTTTAGTTCCTTGCACCCCAACAAAACCCCTCCACAAAAACCAATAAAAACAAAATAAATCGATAAGCAGTAAAAAAACTTAGATAGATCAAATTAAGCCAAGATAAGATTATATCGAAAATTATTGTTTGAATCCCAGCCAATTAGAAAACATATAGTATCGATATAAACTTGCAAGAGTAAAATTACTGAAATCAACTGAACTAAACAAATCCATGTTCACATCAGATTCAAGCATCGAAAATTACACCAATCAAGCAATCAAACAAAGGAAATAAAATCAAATTATAACCAAAACCAACACAAATTCGAAACCAAGGCTGAAAATCAGCAATTTAACATCAAGATCTAGCGTAAAAACTCACCGGAGATTAACAAAAGCAGGTCCAAGTCGCTAATTTCCCCAAAAACACAAACATCATCACTTAAACCCTAAATCGGATGGCCAAAAAACTACACAAATCAATGGATGTTTCTGGAGAGAGAGAGAGAGAGAGAGAGGGAAAGATGAGGTCCCTAGTTGTTTGCGAGAGAGCAAGTGAGAGAGAGAGATTACTAACCCAGGTGAGAGATGATTAATCGAAGGAGGAGCTATGAATTTGAGTGTGTCCGGCCGGTGTGTGTGTGAGTGAGGACGGCGGTGGTAGCTTCGTGGTGGTGGAGAGGGTGGACGGCGATGATGGATCGGAGGACGAGGGAAGAGAGAGAGGTTGAGGGAAGAGAGAGAGGCTGAGGGAAGAGATGAGAGATCGTAAAGGGTTTCTGCCTGAATTTATACTTATACCCAGCGGCGGAATTATTCCGTCGGTAGTAATAAAGTTCAGCGGCAGACATAACCGTCGCTGGATTTGGCGATAGCGGCGGACTACTTCCGCCGTTATAAATAATAATCCTGCCAAAAATATTTAATCAGACCGACAATTTGCTAATTAACCACCGACAAAATAATTCCGCCGCTGTTAAATTTCTACCGTCGGATTATTCCGCCGGTACAGTTCGAACATACATCAGTGGCGGTATTGGAACGAATATTCGCCAATTATTCATTTTTAGTGGCGGACTCTACCGGCGGACTTAATTTCGTCAGTGTAAATGGTACCAAAATTTTTCTACAGCTATAGCTTCCTTTCCGCCGCTATATAGCGACGGAAATATTCCGCCACTAATAATTTCGTCGCTAAAGACCCGATTTCTAGTAGTGATACAACTTTGGGCATGGAATAGGTTGCTATATACGCAACTTATTTCTCTTAGGCCAAATGAGGATTAGGGCAACCTTCCCTTGGGGTGCAAGTATACATTTAATAAAGACTTTTCTATCTAATATGTTATTGTCACCTACTACATTTTGAAATTTTTGACTTATACTTCTCCATTTATTGGTTTTCAGGTGGATTGGACGGTTATTTATGAAGTATGTTACTACACACAACCTTCGTAGTTATCGAGATCAGCTGGCGCAATTGACTGATGATCAGGTTGTGTGGATGTCATATAGAGATCGACAGGCTCCAGCTTATTCCCGTCAGGGAGAGGCTGTTTGGAGGTCTAGAGTCCCTCTTATCTGTTTTGAGAAGGTAGAGTGGCACCACCTAGATCGCGTGTTGAGCCAATTCGGGATGTTGTAGGGAATCCCACAACCGTGTGACACAGGGGAGGAGATGCACAAGGTTGACCACCGTGGGAACATCCATGTCCTTTGGAGTACCTGACACTAGCGATATATAGCAGCTTGGGAACAACGGCGTGATAGAGTGGTATACGGGCAGATGGGGGTTGAGGTCATGCATTATACTTATCCTTACATGATTTGGTATAGGAGGATCACGTGCATGTTTGTGCAAAACCCATTGCATGTAGAGGATGTTGGTTACCGGACGATAGCCCCTTTCTTGGAGGGTTTGATAAGCATTTCTTAAATTTTTCTCATTATAATTACCTTACTTTTTTTACTTTGAATTATTAAATTATGTCTCATTCTCGTAATTTATGCTATAAAATAGGTACAAAACTTACAACGTGTTCATGTGACCAACGAAGCTGGAATTACTAGGGATGAGGAACATCGAAGTCTGCCGTGCCCATCCCGATTTGAGGTGTGGAGGATTGTCAGACATACTCTCATACATATGAGAGAGCAGCATCGACTTGAGACTGAAGCACCTTCAGTACCAGTTGATCGCGCCCAGGTTGTGGCACCTAGACAACCTCGCAGACATGGACATCGTGCACCCAGACAGGCACAAGCCAAGATGAACTTACATAATGAGCCAGAGTCCGAGCCTCACATCGACCCAGAGCCAGAGCCTCACACCCAGACCCAGGATGATGGACTATTTGATTGGCAGTCACAGTGGACAGTTACACAGAGGATGAGGCTAGAGGCTTAGGAGGGAATTACACCAAGTCAGTTTAGTGGGGTACATCATCCATCTAGACCCACAGTGGATAATGACGATGATTTTGTAGACCCTCTACCTAGACCCACTATTCCTTTGGAGTATATTTGTTTACCGGATGTCGTATCCCTTTAGCAATTTCGTCTATCTCTGGATCCCAAACCGAAAAATTGGGTTGATTATGAGAATCAATCAAGCCCTCTTCTTGTCGAGCAATATCACCAAATTCACTGTAAAAAGGATAATCTGCTCTCCGATTTTCTAGTGCTTCATAATGAACCAAATGTGTTTTCAAGTCATCATCAATCGGGCCATCATTACCATCCCCCAAATATATATCAAAATCACTACTACGCTCTTCATATCCATCATCAACATCATCTAGTAATGCATCTACATCTGTGTCTTCTTCTTTTTCATAATCTTCATCTTCCAAATTATCATCATTAACATGATCATTTTGGCATGCCTCATAATCATAATTTGGTGTTTGAGTTGATATAAGTGTTTGTGTACTTGGACCAACCCCTACATCACGGTAACAACTTGGTGAATTTCCATAAAAGGTCTCTATATTACGTGTTTCAAACAATTCATAATGTCGATTTTCATTCAATTTGATGACCACATACAACTGCAAATTACTTAGCCTACCATATTTAGCAGAAACATCGAACATTATATCCATACCCGCATCATCTTCAATACGAAAAGGAAAGTACTCATCAATTTCGCTATCAAATGAATGGGCATATCTACAAATGATTTCGAACTTATATTGTCTCCGATCCACACATATCGCTTTATATAACTCATCAACCAATTGATTGTATCTCCATCTACAATGAGCCCTAATCGCACATTTTGGCCCTTTCTGAAAATCATCAAATGGACATTCATCATCACCTCCCCAATAGCACATGAAAATGAGTGAATCTCCGTTCATTTTTAACCCTACATTACAAAATCAAAGTGTTAAAACATTAAAAAAATCTAATTTTAACATTCATAATATATTGCTAACTCTATATATAAACACAAGTATATAGAATGATTGAGATGTTGAAGATTTACCTTGATTTGTACTCTTGACTAATTATGGAGTTGAAAGATGTAAAAATTGATTTTTTTTCAAACCTCTCTTTTCCCTTTCTCTATTCTCAACAATTATGTGTTTAGTGTTTGCAAGAAATTTGTCCCCAACCTTATCTGAAAAAACCAAATTCGCTTAACTCGTCATTCCATTTAGCGATTTCATAATTTAATAAATACATATTTAATACAGGATAAATTGACTGGAAAAAAAATTGAACTCGCCATATCATTTAGCGAGTTTCAACGGACAAAAGACAAACTCGCTATACCATTTAGCGAGTTTAAAAAAATGGACATTGTGGTAAATAATTTGGAAGGGTTATAATTTTGGAAATTATATTTTTAAAAAGGAATATTTTCAAAAAAAATTCCTTAATAAAGTTGCACCATAGAGGAGGTTCAGACAAAAAAAAACAAACTAAAATAAGGGGTAGATTCTGCATTATAAGTATAATATAAAAGGAGCGAGAAATTTATTGGTAAAATCAATTTCAAATTAGAGATTCTAAGATAAAATATGAAATATTGTGTTTTTATTGGTAAATTTCATCTTATCTAAGGAACTTATTGATAACAATATATTTTATGCCTAGAGTATTATTCTAAAGTAGTTAAAGGTTGGATCTGCTATCCGTTATATTCAAAATATTAAATTGGAAAAAAAAAAAAAAAACTTGAACCTTGCTCATGCGTACAAGCCCAAACAAACCACCAGACACCGGCGAGAGATTGCAAGAAATCTAAGTGTAGACTAACCAAGCCAGCAAATGTTGAGCCCAAGAGCCGAAAAGCCTATTTCAAATTGTTTCTTTTTTAGGTTAAATTTCTTAAAGCCTAAATCTATATAAATTCACATAATTTGCTAAAGTCCACATATATCGGACGCCCAAATCAACGTTTCTTATAGATCCAACACCTTATTGATCCGATCTTATACATTTGGTATATAAGCAGACTAGTCAGTAACCCGTCGGTACCCGACGGTGAATCATTTATTTTTGATTAAGTAAATATTTATTTATGTGTTTTAATTGATTTTTAAGTAACAATATAAATCGAAATTGATAATCAATGTAGCGGATATTAGGAGTATAATTAATACAGAAAAAAGATGTTGACACATGATGTAACGTGGAAAGCCCTTGAGACAACTATCTCGCCGGCACAAAACCACGGGAGGTTAGGTCCCTGCCTAACCAAAAAAAATTATTAAGATTTTAGTGTTACAACTTTGAAAGATGAAGAGATATGGTTACAATAGCGTGAGTTTAATAGTGTGAGTCTAAGTGTCAACATAATCTCTTCCATCTCCTATATATTTAAAGAAAAACAAAAAAAAAACAAAAAAAATAATAAGAAATTTCAATACTTTTGTTTAACCACAAATTGTGCGACATAAATTCTCAGAGTCTGTCGAAAACTTCCTTGTAGACTACATTCAGCGTCTTGTCATATGTTTGAGCATACGAATCACAAATAATAACTTTAAGTCCTCTCTTGCTTGGTTATTACGGAAAATGCTACATAAAGTTGTCCGTTACTGGCGAAAAGCAGCATGAAAGATATAGTCCTACATGGGAAAGAGATTGTCCCTGACTCTTGTTGATTGTCATAGCAAAAGAAACGGCAAGTGGAAATTGCCTTCTTTGGAATCTAACCGGAAATTTTGTCACATCTGACGGAGACATTATCATTCTAGGAATAAGCACCTTCATGCCAGCATTCTTTCCCGAAAGCATCTTGGCTTCGACTACGTGCTTACCTACATATATGTAACAAAATTAAGTATTAAATTATATGTATATGAAAAATAAAAAATTACTGTATTTACCTAATTGAGTGACAATCGTGCAGTGTGCCGTTACACAATTCGGCGGCTTGATCAAGATTTCTCAAAAGCATTACTATGCACCCAACCTTCAACTTAATAATGTGATTTGCCAATCCAGAACACTTGATAGTGTTTAGAAATTCAGGTGAGAATATATCTTCAGCACCATTTTCATCATCCTCATCCTTACAAATGGTATCAGAACTCATATATTCAACTTCGTCTCCTAGAAAGAGTGACATGACATAATCATTTATGTTATCGACAATCTCATTTGTTGGAGCAAGCACAGCTCTAGTCTGGAAGAATCCTTCGACATCCTTATTTTGCAATAAGTCAGGATATATAGATTCGACTATTTTTGCAATAGGATCTGAAGCCTCTCGAATCAGTATATCATCAGGAAGGTTAATGTCAATTTCTCCATCATTATCTCCACCGGCAATTTCATCTCCGACACTCAAGAGCCACTGAGCGAAATCTCTTATCTCTTCGGAATTATGAGAAGTAGAATCACCCTACATTAAGTTAAATATATACAAATTACTTAAATTGAAATAAAAATATTTAAGTAGATGAATAAAGACTATTTAAGAATTACCTGCAATCTCATATTATGCGTCAATCTGAGAACCTCACATTTATTCCATATTTTGGATGAACAGAGTGCAGCATGCACAATATCATGCCTACTCCCTTTAGGAACAACAGGTAAAATGCATGCAGTCACCACCGAATACAATAACTAAACCACCAAATGGTTTATTGGAATATCTCCCCTCGGGTGTACGAATAATATCTCGGAGGCTACGATCGAGAGCCTCAAAACAATGTTTATGAGCCATTGGAGCTTCGTCCCATATAATTAGTTTGGTTTTCTGTAGAAGTGCTGCCTCATCCGTACCCGACTTTAGTTTACTGCAAGTTAAGATCTCGTTTACCTGTATCGGGATACCGAACCTAGAATGCGCGGTCCTACCTTTCGGAAGGAGCAATGAAGCTATGCCACTGGAAGCAACAGGAAGAACAATATCTCTCCTGCTCCTTAATGCAGAACACAGTGTTTTCCATAAGAAGGTCTTTCCCGTACCACCATAACCATAGAGGAAAAACACACCACCGTTTCCTCGATCAACAGCCGACATAATCTTATCATAAACACTCTTTTGCTCGAGTACATTAACCGAGGATGTAATGCGAAGTGCTCGGCTTTCATCTCATCAATGTCATAAGATGTTTCATCCAGAATGAGCTTATTTATCGGATCACCAATCACATTGCCCACCGGTTTAGGCATGTCTTTAAATTTATGGAGGCTTCTTTGCCAATTCTCGATCAGTAACTTCTCAATTTCCGCCAAAGCAAGATTCTGGACCTGTTCATTAATTAATTTCAAACCTGAAATTATAAAAAACAAAATAAATATATTAATATATATAAATATATAGAATCATATTGTATAACTGTAAAGTAGAAATAAAATCATAATTGATATTTATTGTAAAACAAATATGTAAACATGGAACGGAATACCCGGATTATCGTGCATCCTCCGATACTTGTACTCTATATCATCAGATAATAAGTGCCAAGTCTTCTCCCATACCTCTCCCGGATTCGACATACTATTAGATAGTAGCAACATAGAAAATAGTCTTCTCAGACTATCGGGCAACCTCCAATGACTCGCTTCTATAATTCCATAAACATATTCCTTGTCATCATCTAATAATCCCAGAGCGTAACATGCAGATTTGAAATCGGGATGAACAACGCGATTTACAGTTCTTAAATCCTTTAATTCCATGGGACCCGCTACATGATTCAACATTATCCTGAGGTAATACAATTCTCCACAATTCATTGGAACATGATAAATACGCCCAACTGCAAAACGTTTATCTTTCCTCGGACGCCATTCACGTTAGTTCTATCCCATACGAAATGATGAGGAAATTCACAGTATTTATATTCCCGAGCCTCTGAATGAATACTGTTATACTCCATCCACTTCATAAATTGAGATTCTTTAACTGTCGCTTTATCCAAAACATCAGGAAGAAAGTCTCCGTCCTTGAAGGGGATACTATGATCACCCTCCAAGTGAAAAGCCAAGCGCTCAACAGGAGGGGTCCGATAATGTATGTCGAATCCGAAAATCCTCCACATAGCTTCACACGCAGAGACATATCGACAATCAATTTGCCTTTTCACCTCATCGTTTTCGATTGCAAGACATATCCTGTCGGTTCCCTTGTTTATATACTTGAACAAATACTTGATTGCCTTGCTCTGATTGCAGTACTCGACATTTATGTGAGCTTCGTACTTTAGCAAAAGATATGGATTGAATGGGACAACTGAACGATTGTTGAGAGCAACTCCACCCTTATCAATTATGAAACCCGTGTCTCTTCGCCTATATACATGATACCCATTCTCGTCTACACGAGTGCAATCATTGAATGATTTAGGGAATTTCTTTGAGCACCTGTTATGATCCATACACGGAGATTTAGGATTAGCAGCACCACATGGTCCATGCAACATATATTCAGCAACTGCCTCGTATAATCTAGGATATTTCTCCTTGTCAGGAATTTCAGCAATAATCCACTTGTCAATATCTTCAGGATTATGACCTCGATCGTAGCGGTTAAGAAAGAGAAGAATATGAGCATGCGGAAGGCCCCTCTTCTGAAACTCCACCGTGTATATAACTGCATGAATCAATTAACAAAATAAGAGGAACATGCTAATAAAAAAAATATAATTGACAAAACAATAAGAGAAAAATAAATAATATTTAAAGATTTACTTACTTGCTTTTGGGGTGCCAAATACTTTGCCTTCCTTGAAATCTGCAATCATCTGATTAAGCTTCATTCTAAATACCCTGTTTAATACATCAGGCCTATCCTCAGGCCTAATGCCATATTTTTTACAGAATCTCGTAATCTCCGGCCATTTAGGATTACACGTAAATGTTATGAAAAGTGACGGATACCCGGTCCATTTACATATAGCGAGAGAATCCTGGTAATTTTGAGTCATCCACCGCTGCCCGCCGGTATAAGTGGATGGCAATATACTCGTCTCCCAGATGCTTCGCCGGTATCTCCCCTTACCGATGCATCCGACAGATTTTTATAAGTTTCCATCCGAAGAGTAGGCTGATTATGACGTATCCATTGAAGCCTCTGTGTATCCATCATAACATATGCATCAACCATAAATTGCTGCAGCAACCGACCGCTTCTCATAAGCTGTGATCCTTCTCTTATCCTCTCCTGAAGTCGAAAAGATAAAAACTCTTTTATTGACAAACTTGATCTCTTTGCCCCGGGAGGTTTATTTCTCGGAATGTCTGTGAAATATCCATCTTCACCGTATACAAATAACAGAGGATAATGTAGAGGAAGGTAAGATTTATCAAATTCATGAATATGTTTCAGATCCCCATTCTGCTTTTCAATAACAATGTCCCTGACATCACCCGAATCATCAATATCACCTTCAATTATAGCAGCGACCTCGAAATTTGTCGGCATATTAAACAGTTTTCCATCTCTACCCCGCTTACCTATAAGCCTCAATTTAATATCTTTCTTCATTCCAATATGTGCTCGGCCATTACGTACGTACGTGCATAAGGGTTATGCACATCTATCATATTTTTCAAATCAGCAACAAATGACTCATCGAATGGAGAAGGCTTATCTTTATCTTTCCTGCTTGTGTGAAAGAATCAGACATATAAATTGAAGATAGTCATACAATATATGTAATATAAATTATAATTCTCGAATAATTAAATAAAAACGTACCTGAAAGCATTAATTCTATTTTTAATTTCATTATCCGTGTCATAGATATAAAGCTGAGAGAAACGGGGGGGGGGGGGATGGCCGTCATTAGGCAATAAAGAACCTATCATATGATCATTCTATCCTTTCAATTTAAACGAATAAGGACCACGACCATTGTTTATGCCATGGTCAACTGCACCGGTCATTGAAGTGAATGCGAACATAGAATTGTACGCTCGAATATTGTCTTTATAATTTTTACTCTTTTCATGCTTGTTCTCTAAGAGATCACTCAATAACTTAGGTGGCTGCACTAATGAGTCAATCTGAACTTTTCCATTCATGCAGCATAATGAAAATTTAGGTTGTGTTGATGCTTGCGTACTTTTTAACCTTTCATCATACCAGAACATCGCACCACATTTCGCACACTCGTACTCCGGATCGCCTATATCCCCATAAACTACAATATATTGATAAATATTTAAATTATGTTAGTAATTCATTGGCTATACAGAGAAAATAATAATATAATATATACTTGAGAAAAATAATAATAATAAACACCTGTATTATATTGTTCGTCCGAATCTTTTTCCTTTCTACCGACGCGCGCTTTCATGGATTTTTCCTTCTGATTTATTAACGACTCACTTTTTGTCACATTCATGCGAGAATTATTTATTAACGCGGATTCTGTATACAAATGGAATATATGACTTAGTATTAATGAAATATTTTATCATAAAATATTGAATAATAATTTGTAATAATAAATAGTTTTATTTAAAAATATCAAATGTTGAACAATTAAAAAAAATCATTACCAAAATTCACAGTAGGAGATAATAATGTTATATTATTTGCTACTGTTACACTATCTGTTCCTAATGTCAAAAGAATGTTAAGAACGATTAATATATTTATTTTAGCTCTTTAAAATATATAGTTGACTAATAAATCAAACATATAACTTACCAGATATAGGACTGAATCTATCAACATCCAAATTTATCTTTGAAGATTCCAAAATAGAAGCAACTACCTTTCTTGGTCTCCCGATTTTTCTTTTCCCACCGTCTTTTAACAAATTTGTCGTGATAGAATCCAAAGAAGAAGAAATAATTTTTCTCGATCGTCCAATTTTTTTTGGCTCAAGGAGCGTGCCATGGAAAGTGTTATGTACACTTGATGCTATGCTCGTAAATTTAGCTGAATAAGAAAAATAATTATTCTTCAATAAAAGATTATTAAGAAATTAAAAATAAAAATAAAATAGGAAAAATATTGTAAATTAACAAAGAAAATCATACATATAGATCCACGGTCGTGACTTGAATTAGGAGTAAGATTTTCATTTGTATGATTCACACCATTACCTGTATATCAAGTATTATTATCTTAGATCTAAATTAATTAACAAATTTATATAAAAAAATAAAATTATATATATATATATATATATATATATATATATATATATATATAAACAAAATTTTTTTTAGAATTTGTCTTTATAATGAAAATACTTCAAAATTGACAAAATTCAATAACATATTACCTTGAGCCGTAATACAACTTTGATGATTACTCGGTGAAATCAAATGACTACCCGATGATAAGTCCACTAAAAATAAAAATAAATTCATTTAAAATGATAGTAAAAAATAAATATAAAATCATGCATTCTTATAATTTAATTTTATACACATGATATTAATGGATATGCTAAAATAATAATAAAGTAAATAATAAAATTACCATTAGAAATATCCGCCAATGGTAATCGTTGAGAAGACCGTTGCGATAAATTAATGGAATCGTTGTCCACATCAGTAAGATGCGTTTTTATTTTCATAGATGCTCTATACATTTGTATAATCTAAAAAAAAACCTCAAATATTAATGAACATATATTTAGATAATGTTAATAATTTAAGAACAGTCTAAAAATAAAAATAAAACAAAAAAACAAAAAAAGAAAAAAAGAAAAAAAGAAAAGAAAAATAAAGGAAAGATATTCTTTGTATTGATTGTATTCCTCGTGATTTTCCTTTTCTTTGTTGCCTAAATATTGTATCATCATCCCATCCAATGAGGTATTTTTGAATATAAAGGAAAGAAAATAGACTTTTTTTTTCCCTAATTTACTTACAAAAACTTGAATAGCTAATGCCGCGTTGATGAGATATGAGCTATGCAACTTATGTTGAGAAAATATGTTGTGATTAATTTGGGAGTATATAAACAAAAGTAAGCATGCAACATCCATTTATTTTTCTGATGTGCAAAGTGGAAATTGGATAATCAAATTGATTCATGTGACTGAGTTTATTGTAGCATTATTTTGCTTTTAATTTGATTTTGTAGATACTACCTCCCTTTTGTGAATAATTAAATTTTCATATTCAATGCAAATCATATGTTTTTAGATTTTGACAATTAATAATTAGATTATCAACGTACAATTTGAATGGAAGGAAGGCATTCCAAGTTAAGCACAAAAACGTACAATAGGATGTCCCAGTAAAGATTTAGTTTGCCTGCTAGGCTTCATCCCACTTCTCTGAAAATCGAAGTTGAGCGCGATAAGTTACGAGCGTGGGAACTTACATCAGCTTCGATAGAAGAATTCCTAACAGCCGAAGTTACATCAGACAACCATTGTTGAGAGCATCAGTATATTAAAGAATTATAAATAAGGTAGATAAAACCTTCTGCAACTAATTATTTTGTACCCTAAAATCTTTAAAGATGTTTTTATACATTGCACGCAATTAAAACATGTAATAGAAGGTATAAGCATGGTTTAACATTGTTAGTATGTGTAGTGCTTGGTGTTGAGGTCATAACTTGAGCTAGACTTATCCAAATCACGTGAAATTGATGTTGTTGAACACCTAAGACAATGTACTAAGACTATATGTTGCCATACTAATCCAATCTTGCTTTTGTGTGGCCCAATTATGCTTGAACAAAATGGATTACATTATTGTCCAATTTGAGAATAAATTTGAATCAAAACACATATCTGTATTTGGACAATATCTTGATCTAAACTAATCCAATTGATCCAATTCCAACTGCATTCCATCACTAATTAACCTATCTACAATTTATCTTCAGGCCCAAAATGCTAAAAATATCGTCATCAATGATCTAAGTGACAATAAATGTCAAGCTGCCGGATTTTGACTCTCACAGGAAACAGTTTGCCATTTTTGTCATAAATGACGATGTAGCAGGCCAAAATTGAATATTTTGGTGTCTGTGGAAAGCCAATTCAAAGATCTACAAATCTTATTCAGAGATCAATTTCAACTTTGGAGGGAAATTAGGTGTAAATTGTCAATCTTTGCAGGCAACCGAAACTGATGACAAAAGAGCACAATGCACTACTTCCATTTGAGACATCCCAAAATTTGTAAAGCAAGGTGGTCTAATGACCCCCATTTGCAAAGAATGGTTTTGCCACTGAAAGTAAGTAACTGTACCTCCAAGAAGGAGGCATTTTGAGGATCATCCAGCCTTCGTAAAGGACCATCATCTACTGTGAAACCATTGGTCCAGAAAGTGATGGTGTGAGTGACAACTTCAGGTTCCTGTGGGGTAGATGAAGGCGATACTGTCCCTCCAGCAGAGAGAAGTCTTGCCCTTCCAGAAAAGCTTCTTGAGCTTGATGAAGGTTGAAGGTGATCAATAGGTCCTTGTTCAGCACCAGCAAGTCTAGCTTGATTAAACAAAGCTTCCACATCATTCACCTTGGATGGACCTTGGACAAGCATTCCACTGCAAATTTCGACAAACATTAAAAGTGTATGGGCTACTGCCAAGTATTTACCGAATATTGTTAAGTAAACCACATCAATCACAGAAAAAAAAACCTTGTAACACAATAGAGCGAGAAAACAAAGTCTTATGCATGGCCTGCATCAATATGAAAAAGTTCACCAAGGAATTATTGCTGTTTCAATGACATAACTAAAGCTTGCGGTAACTAAGTAGTGAGAAAAAGCTAGTTAGGCATAATGAGAGTTAATTATTAAACTAAGTACACCCCTATCAAGAAATATGTGTATCTGTTTGAAACAGACCATGGAGATATTCGTTCCACATATCATACTCGTCAACTTTGCAATGCAAGAAGTAACCCATGTGATTATCAGTATGATTTCAAGCTTGGTAATCTAGAAATTTAAAGTTAGATATATCTTATCAAAATTTTAAATTGCATTATCCGAATTTTGGGCACCAAACAATTTATGATTATATTTCAGTTTATCATAAATTTCAATTGCATTATCCGAATTTTAGAGGGAATTTTTATTTTAAAGCCTATATTTTTTTAACTAAAATCTGGAATAAAAATGAGTTGAAAAATTGTTACAGTTAAATATAATCTAGAAATTTAAAGTTAGATATATCTTATCAAAATTTTAAATTGCATTATCCGAATTTTGGGCACCAAACAATTTATGATTATATTTCAGTTTATCATAAATTTCAATTCCATTATCCGAATTTTAGAGGGAATTTTTATTTTAAAGCCTATATTTTTTTAACTAAAATCTGGAATAAAAATGAGTTGAAAAATTGTTACAGTTAAATATAATCTAGAAATTTAAAGTTAGATATATCTTATCAAAATTTTAAATTGCATTATCCAAATTTTAATCTGTAGAAAGCCTATTTTCACCACTTATCCTAGTTTTGATTTTTTCGGATTTAATTAAAAAAAAACACTTATCCTAATTTCGGATTTATGAAAAAAAAACACTTATCCTATATTTTTTTAATTAAAATATAGAATAAAAATGAGTTGGAAATGAAGCTGATGACGTGGCCTTTGACGTGGCCTTTTCTGAAAGCTCTAAATAGTTTTGTTGTTTATATTATATATGATTGTTTAGTAAAATGTGTGATTTTTTTTTTTTCAAGAAAATGTGATAATTTGGGTAAAAAATTACCCTTATACATAAGTATAAACATAAGTATAAGAGTAATTCTATTCTTATACCTTAGTTATAAAATCAGACTATTTAATAAAATTCGAGTCTTTTTTATTATTATTTTTAAAAATATGAAAATTGTGAGGAAAAATATTACTCTTAAACCTAGTATAGAAGTAATTCTAGATTTATACCATATACTCCCTCCGTCCCACCCAAGTGTGCACCATTGACCAAGGCATGCCGATTAAGAAATATTATTAAGATAATGAAAATGTGTGGTAGAAAATGAAGAGAGAGAATGAGTGGAGTAAATAGTAGGTTGGTTGAATAAATTATATGGTGGAGAATGAGTGGAGTTAATGAGTGGGTGGGGTATGAAGAATATAACATATTAAAACCTTTTCCATTTTTGGTAGTTTACACTCGGCTGAGACGGACCAAAAGAGAAATAAGTGTACACTCGAATGGGACGGAGGAAGTATATAAGAGCGAAATGGTAGGGGTAGTGTTGTTTTTCTAAGCAACGTGAGTTTATATTTTATATGAGTTTATATGAAATTTTGATACTTTCATAAATATTTACGAGTTTTTTATATAGTTTTTTATATAGGTGAGGGTCTAGGGTCAGAATCCCTTTTTCTAATTCCCAAGGCCCAAAGAAAATATGCTCACTAAGTCTGTAGCCACTACAAACTCCCATATAAAACTTCTTCGCACTTTCCTTTAGATTTGCATTACTTAAACATAAAATTTTGGGGGAATATTATAAAAAGCCTTGTTTTTAATTTAAAAAAATTAGCTCATGAATTTTAAATCAAACTAATCCGACTTTTTGAACCTATCATTGAACCAATTTTTAAAATAAAACAGAATTTTTTATAATATTTGGAAGAAATTAGTTTCTCCCAAAACCAACTCTTACTTAAAAATGAGATAAAAATGAGATGTATTTAGTACAATTTCATTATATGACATAACTAGTAATGTACAAAATAGTAAAACTTCTTCCTTAAAAATATGAACATGTCAAATGTGACATTTATTTTGTGACAGAAGAATACTTTTTTCGTTCCGCTACAAACTAGACACTTACCATTGATACGAGAATTAAGGAAAAGTGTTAGTGGAGTAGGTGGTATAAGTATAAAAAGTGAGATATGAGAGATAAAGTGGGGTAGAGAATAATAATTGACTTTTTATTGTGAGTATGACATATGAATCTCATTAATAATCATTTACATTTTAGAAATAGTGTAATTTGTAGTATGACGCCTTATAAAAAAATATATAGTTTGTAGTGGGGCGAAAGAAGTATTTCTTAAGAAAACAAACTCAATATTCTATCTATTCCAACAAGATTTGACATATATATATATATATATATATATATATATATATATATATATATATATATATTTATATACTCCCTCCGTCCCACCCATCTTAAGAAAAGTTTCTATTTTGGGCGTCCCGCTTATCTTAAGAAATTCCAAAATAGAAAGTTTTTATTAATTTTATACTCTTCCTACCCCACTCATTCTCTCTCCTACTTTACTTTTATACTCACAACATTCTCTCTCCTAACTATTCATTCCACTCATTCTCTCTCCTATTTAATTTTCACACTCACAACACTTCTTCCACTCATTCTCTCTCCTAATACTATAATAATATTCCTTAATTCCCGTGCCATTTTACTTTTTCTTAAGATCTCCGGGACGGAGGGAGTATATATTTATATATTTATATATTAATATATAAATATTTTTTCTCTGTTCCATTATTTCATTAATAGTTAAAGATTGTTTTTTTTTGTATAATAAAAGTTATTTTGATAAAAAGGTAAGTTATAAAAAAAAACATATAAACAAAGTACAAACAAGTGAATAATCTATCTATTACTAAATAAAGGGCGAAGTGATTTTGTTACTTTTTCCTCCAAAACTATCACCTAGACACAATGTTGGTCAGGTTCATTATCTCCCGTTTCAATTACCAAAATTGTCCATGTAAATATTATAAACTCAAAAATACCCTTGTCAATATTAAAAGCTAATAATAAATGAAACTGAGGAGTGAGCTTGAGCCATTTCTTGGGAAAGTGAAAAGACAATGTTGGATGAGATATGTCATGGATGTATATTTCTCTCTTTTATTTTATTTTTCTATTGTTTTCATATCATAAACAAAAAAAATCATTAATGCCCTTTCAACGGTCTACATTTTTCATCCATAAAGATAATTTCATATAAATAAATTGATTAATTAATTAAACTTCACTCAATAAATTAGAGTAATTTTATTTACTAAATTTCATATGGATAATCTTATATAAATAATAAATAAATAAAACTTCACTTAATAAATTTTTAAAAGTTGTTATTGTTGGCAGAAATTACAATAACAGAAGGAAAAGAATTACAAAAATTAAAAATAAAAATATAAACTGAATAAATTTTAAGAAACAAATCGGCAGTAACAATTGGTTGTTGTGCACGAGCCCTGATGAATCAGTATCCTTAATACTTATTCGTCCCCTCACCTATAGTGCTTGAGGCTGCCGTGGACGCGAGTCTCCTAGGATAGAACGTGCGAACCGGGGGCACTTTGCACCTAAAGTTCCCGACAAATTGACAATGTGCCTGGACAGTATCACCACGATGCAGAAATGCATGGAGGCCAAAGGAAAGATGCTACAATATACAACGAGAGAGAGAGAGAGAGAGAGAGAGAGAGAGAGAGAGAGAGAGAGAGAGAGAGAGAGAGAGAGAGAGGAGGCTGCTGGAAAAAAATTCTGGTGTTCTTCAAAGAATTGTTTGTGGCTCGGTTTGTGGCTCCATTTTATATCCAATAATTGGGCAACTGAACAATTACCATTTTAATTCTGTGTGACTATTACAAAAGGAGGAAATCAAAAAGAGACATTAAGATTCCTGTTACAAGTCTGTTCATGATCATGAGAATACAAACAGACATTAAGCTTGCCGTTACAAGTCTATTCATGATCATGGAAATACAAATAGACATTAAGCTTGCTGTTACAAGTCTGTTCATGATCATGAGAATACAAACATACATTAAGCTTGCTGAATTTTACATTCCCATTCAATGTGGGATAACCACATTTTCCCACTTTTAACCCACTAATTTTGAGCCTTAATATCTCATTCATCCATTAACCATTTTAGATAAATAAATATTTGATTTCAATGTTCTCATGGAGTATAACACAAACCCACATTCAATTTGGTCATTTAACAAATAACACATTTAGAAAAAATTCCCAAATTTCATTCACACCCACTTACATTTTTTCAACAATCCCCCACATGAAGGAAATGATGAGGAAATGGTAATAAAGTCCGGCAGTTGACACCTGCATATGATAGGTAGGGGTTTGCCATTTGAACCTTCCCTTGTAAAATATATTTACTCTACTCGCTAATCAGTAGACGCGATGTCCTTGAACTGTTCAATTTTTTGTTTAGTCGGTCATATACTTTACACAGGTATCTCCCTAACACACTTCAATTCTCATAGCTATGTTCATTTACGACCCTGAACATAATGCCTGGTTCTGTGAGAGGGTCTAAGAATTGAGCCTCACGCAATTCTCCCCAAAGCGGCCAAACTTCAATTCTCATAGCTATGTTCATTTACGACCCTGAACATAATGCCTGGTTCTGTGAGAGGGTCTAAGAATTGAGCCTCACGCAATTCTCCCCAAAGCGGCCACACTTTTCTCTCACATAGGTGATTCTTATAAGTAACTCATATTACCCCCACTCGACAATTCCGAAGTATAAGAATCATTAAAAGTTATATGCTTAACCTTTCCTTTCGGGATGTCACTTAAGGAATAGGATCACTACTAGAATCAGGCCACTTACCGACGGAAATTTTCGTCGGTAATTCTCCAGATCCGTCGGTAAATGGACATTACCGACGGAAATAAGCCGTCGAATTCCGTCGGAAATAATTCGTTGGTAATACCGACGGACAAATTCCGTCGGTATTACCGGCGGATTGTCCGCCGAAAAATCCAAAATTCCGCCGGAAATCGTCCGTCGGAAATGAGGTAAGCCGGCCGATTTACCGGAGCCATTGCCGGAGGTTACCGACGGAAATATCCGTCGGTAAATATTAAATAAAATAAATAAATAAAAACCATTACCGACGGTTATAGCCGTCGGAAACCATAAATTTTACCGGCGGATATGTCCGTCGGAAATCTAAACCCTAAACCGACGGATATGTCCGTCGGAAATCTAAACCCTAAACCGACGGATATGTCCGTCGGTAATGGGTTTTATTTATTTATTTTTTTAATATTTACCGACGGATATATCCGTCGGTAATTAGTTTTATTTTTTTTTAATTTATTTACCGACGGAAATTTCCGCCGGTAATCTGTCCAGATTTTTTTAAAAAAATTCTGTTTTATTATTAAACCACCTGTAAAAGGCTGTAAACAGTTCAAACAACCTGTTTTAAACAAATACAATTACAAACTACAAACAAACACAAACAACCTGTTTCGCTTGTACATCAAATAAAATACATATGTTTGTCCAAATCAAGCGACAGGAAAAAGGGAAAGGGAAAAGGGGAAACGGTCGGGGAAAGGAAAAGGGGAAACGGGGAAAAGGGGAAGGGGAAACGGCCGGGAAAAGGGAAAGGGGGAAAGGCCGGGGAAAAGGGGAAAGGGAAAGAGAAACTACATATGTTTGTTTGTTTGATTACATGTCAATTAAAATTCATGTTTAACAACATGGCCCATTTGCCGCTGCCGCTACCACCACCATGCATGTATAAACCTATCAAGATATTAATTAAAAAACAATATATCAATATATATACAAATAAAAAGACAATAATAAAATGTAAACATTATATATATGACATTTACAATTAAATAATACTTACTGGCCACTAGGAGAGATAGATATTTCCATTTTTCCTTCCTCATTAATAATTGTGTCCAAATTAACCCGCCCGGATGGTTCACTAACAGGAACACTAGAGCTATCAATACCTGGACTGCTCACATCATCATCACTACGTCCAGAACCAGAAGTAGTGCCCCTCCCTCCCGTTCTTGGTGAAACAAGACGATGCACAAAACTCGCAATCTTCCCTCTCTTTGAAGGATTGCCACCTCGACCCGACATATCTAAACTAGGTAGAACAAAATTTAAATAGTAGGAAGCATTCATTTAGACTACAATAATAAAATGTAAGAGTAACCAAGTAAAATTGAAAAGCATAGTAGAGATGAAAAAAATGATTCTATTAATTGCAGACAAATTGGACAGTGATAAGTGATATAAAATGTAAACATTATATACAAAACATTATCTGAATTAAAACTAAACTGATTCATTCACTACAATCTTGATCACTATCACTACAAAATTCAATTTCTTCTTCACTAGTTTCCTCGTCGTCGTCTTCTTCCTCATCTTCATCATCGGACCCAGATATATACCCTTCTCCTTCCTCATCCTCCACATTGTCACACTCGATTTCATTGAAAGTGACTTCCTCCCCCAGTGGACGGGTGTTTTCGGCCATTAATACTTCATTCTCGACATTATCATTCAAGGAAATAATCGGAGGTATAGGCATTTCCTCTTTTTGATAACAATCATTTAATGATGAATCAATATTTGAAGTAGACGTGTTTGCACGCAATGGTATATCAAAAGTGCTTCTTGCTTTGGTTTTCCATACGGCCCACCATCCGCTAGACTCTCTTCGTCGACGGGGGTAGGGGGTCATATACACCTGTTGTGCTTGAGATGCAAGAATGAACACATCATCACCATTATGCCTAGAAGAATGCTTTAAGTCAACGAGATCAAAAGTGCCATGTTTTGTAATGCCTCGCTCAGCGTCCCGCCACTCACAATTGAAAAGAACTACAAAATTTCCAAGCAAGTACTCCAATTCAATAACTTCTTTCAATACGCCATAATAATCGAGATTTCCTTTGAGATTGACCCCGCTATTCCAAGTTGATTTCGTTTAGCCATATTCTTCGGTGTGGAATACGTAGCCATTGACAAAATATCCCTTATATACATTCACTCTTAAGGACGGACCGTGTACTAATGCTTGTAATCTCGCAGCTTTTGCATCTCCACGGTTGTTCAAAATCTAAATAAAAACACATAGATAGTAAAAAACTCATACTTCAATTTCTATTAAAAACATTTAATTAATGAATTGGAATTTACATAATTATTAAACCAGGAGGGAAATTCGTTGTCTGTCCTTATTGAAATCAATTCAGGCGCAATGTCTCCAGCCTGTTCTTCGAACATACTGCATTCAAGGAGAACATAAAGTTGCTTAGTTCGTATTAAAGTTATTAGGATTAACATTACTTAATAACAAATGAAGAATGCTTACTTCAAGTAGTCCTCGACCTCAGCACAGTTAAGGAGAATATAGAGTTTAGCCGCATCTAATTCTTTTTTGCTTAGCATGCGCGTGCACTTTCTATTGCCAAGGAATCGACCAGGAGAAGAAAAAACTGAAATTTTTCCATCAGGATCAGTGACTCCCTGTGATGATGTGTCGCCATTTCGCGGGAAAAAATTCGATTTTTCGCGTTTCTTTGAAAAAACCAAATAAAACCCGGGAAAAAGAACGGAGTCGCCACGCCATTTTTGTTTTAAGGGCCAAAACTTTGAAAAAAGCCCGAGATCAGAAATTTGGGTTCGGAGGTCATGTTACACGCCGGGAAGGACGTTAGTGTGCACCCGGAATGCCTCGTAAAACGAGTCTTCCAAGCTGAAAATCATTTGTGTGTGTGTGTGTATGTGTTTTGGCCAAAATAATTTGAAACTCAGAAAAGTAAAAATTGGGATATCCTTTTAAGACTTTAAACTGATCCCATGATTTTTTGGAAGATTTTTGGATTGAGATTTGGTACTCAAAAGACCTTTTGAAGTTGAGAGCCACTTCTGCCAGAATGAAAAAGGCAGTGGACCTTTGATTTTGAAATGGATTCAAGGGTCTTAAAACTTCATAATCTGGATAAACTCAGAGAATGAAAGTTGTTCCAGACACCTTAAATAAGATTTTTGCGAAGGAATTTTCCATTTTGGAGAAGATTTGAGGGGTCAAAACCTTCTGGAAACCTCAGATATGAGATCTGGATTCCCAGAAGCTGATGAACTAGCCTCTGAAAGAAAATTTGAAAAGAGGAGTTTTACTCACCCAAAAAATAAAGTAAAAATATTTATGGAAAGATCTGGATGTTGGCTACAAAAAGTGTTTTGTAGTCAACACCAAATTCCACATTTATCTGTGTCCAAAAATTAGACCATGGACTGAGGTCTGAGGAAATTGCTACTGGACAGCAACTTCTCAAGAAAGAAAATATGATTTTAAGGGGGGTTTTGCATCCATGCTTGTCCCCATTTCCCTAGGTTTTGGTTAGTGATCACTTGACATTTTAGTGGTGAATCAACTATACCAAACCATCCTTGGGTACATTAGGACTAAGCACTTCATTTGCTTAGGAAGGGGAATTTTATCCTTTGAAAATGAGATTTGATGCTTGATAATGGTTTTAGGGTTTTGAAAATGCATTTGCAAGAAAACAAGAACACATTAAAGAAAATGTTGATCCTTGTAGAAGATCATCCATGGAGATGGACTTCCATGGTGATCTTCTTGGATCTTAAGACAAGAAGAAGAATGAACTACATTTTGTAGTTTGAAGATGCATGCATGGATGAGAGATTTAGGGTAAGAAGAGGGAGGTTATACCTATCTTCCTTGAGTTTGTGTTTGAATGGGTTCAAGGCTTGAATGTGTTTAGGGTTTGAATTTGAGAGTGAGTGTGAGTTGGGAAAGATTCAAGAGAAAATGGTGACAATTCAAGTGAATTCTCACTTTTTCTCTCTATATTTCGCCAGAGGTTCAGTGCAAATTGTGTTGTGGCTCTCTTATTTTTGTATTTGGAGGGCTCAATTTATAGCCCTCTGAATTTTACAAAGATGTCCGCGCGGATGGGATTGGTGGCGTGCCTTTGTTCATTAAATGCGGCTCCGGGCTTTGGACACGAGGAATAAAATTCAAAAATATCGGCGAGAAAATGTTTTTCAACTTCTTTGTTTCGGGATTTTCTTAATTCTTTTGCTTTTTAAGATTCCTTTGAAGGTTTATCTTTAAATAGCAATGCCCATTTGCCCTCACTTTGTTAGAAATGTTAGGATTGTTAGGAATTGTTAGAAATGTTATAACTTTCGTTAATTTTCTAACGAAAATTCTAACAAGCTCAAATTGGAGCACTTACGGTAGCCCCTCGGCGACGGCGCTTTCGAAGGAAGCGGGGTCGTCGATAAGAGTAAGGCTCCATATTTGGCGGGATGATCGAGTGATCGGGCGGCTGAACCTAGCGATAGGCTACCTACGTATCCCGAATGGGAATCAAGCCGGCCGTAGTTCGGGTCTTTGACCCTGGAGATGATGGCGTTTTAGGTGCCTCGAACGATGAGCGAGTTACTGCGGTTGGTTCTTGGAGAGAAACTTCTGCTTTGGAGATAAGAGATGACCATTTTTGGTCGATGGCTATCCAGATTCTGCTTTGGGGATAGGAATGAACATTTTCGGTCTGACGGCTATCCGCTCTGCTGGGGATGATTGCGATTTATCGCTTTCCTAGTGATAGCGTCTTAGGTGCCTCGAACCTTGATGATGGCGTTTTAGGTGCCTCGAACCTTGGAGATGGCGTTTTAGGTGCCTCGAACCTTGATGATGGCGTTTTAGGTGCCTCGGACCTTGATGATGGCGTTTTAGGTGCCTCAAACCTGGATGATGGCATTTTAGGTGCCTCAGACCTTGATGATGGCGTTTTAGGCGCCTCGAATCTTGATTGATGGCGTTTTAGGTGCCTCGAACCTTGATGATGGCGTCTTAGGTGCCTCGGACCTTGATGTGAAATGCCCTTTCGGTGGACTTTGTCTGCTGCCGAAGGAGAGGGTGACCGTTTTGGTCGAGGGGCTGGACCTAATGATAGGCTACCTACGTATCCCTAGTGGGAATCAAGCCCTTTCGTAGTTCGAGATCTTCTCGAGATTCCGTTGGCTTTTGGGATTCCGTTAACTTTCTTTGGGGATTTTGTTAGCCTTTCTTTGAGGAAAAAATCGGACGTATTCGTGCAGGAAATCGGTCTTACGTTTGGCTGCCGGATGATTTTGATGAAAGATACGGGATCTCGTTATCTTTCTCGGGAGATCGGTCTTACGTTTGGCGCCGTTGAGGAAATTGATGAAAGATACGGGATCTCGTTATCTTTCTCGGGGAGATCGGTCTTACGTTTGACTGCCGGGGATAATTTTGATGAAAGATATGGGATCTCGTTATCTTTCTCGGGAGATCGGTCTTACGTTTGGCTAGGGGTAATTTTGATGAAAGATACGGGATCTCGTTATCTTTCTCGGGGAAATCGGTCTTACGTTTATTTGGCTAGTTGATGATTTTGATGAAAGATACGGGATCTCGTTATCTTTCTCGGGAGATCGGTCTTACGTTTGGCTAGCAGGGGTAATTTTGATGAAAGATACGGGATCTCGTTATCTTTCTCGGGAAATCGGTCTTACGTTTGGCTTAGGGGTAATTTTGATGAAAGATACGGGATTAGTTATCTTTCTCGGGAGATCGGTCTTACGTTTGGCTGCTTAGGGAGTAATTTTGATGAAAGATACGGGATCTCGTTATCTTTCTCGGGAGATCGGACTTACGTTTGGCTAGGGGTAATTTTGATGAAAGATACGGGATCTCGTTATCTTTCTCGGGAAATCGGTCTTACGTTTGGCTACGTTTGATGATTTTGATGAAGATACGGGATCTCGTTATCTTTCTCGGGAGATCGGTCTTACGTTTGGCTAGGGAGGTAATTTTGATGAAAGATACGGGATCTCGTTATCTTTCTCGGGAAATCGGTCTTACGTTTGATTGCCGTTTGATGATTTTGATGAAAGATACGGGATCTCGTTATCTTTCTCGGGAAGATCGGTCTTACGTTTGTGGCGGGGTAATTTTGATGAAAGATACGGGATCTCGTTATCTTTCTCGAGGAAATCGGTCTTACGTTTGGCCGTTTGATGATTTTGATGAAAGATACGGGATCTCGTTATCTTTCTCGGGAAATCGGTCTTACGTTTGTGCCGTTTGATGATTTTGATGAAAGATACGGGATCTCGTTATCTTTCTCGGGAAATCGGTCTTACGTTTGGCTATAGGGGTAATTTTGATGAAAGATACGGGATTCCGTTATCTTTCTCGGGGAGATCGGACTTACGTTTTACTGTCGGAGGATGATTTTGATGAAAGATACGGGATCTCGTTATCTTTCTCGGGGAGATCGGTCTTACGTTTGGCTAGGGAATGATTTCCTTGAAAGGGGTTGACTTTGTCAAGTTGGGGACTAAGCTGCGAGTTCAGGATTTTTAAAGGGCAAAAGGGTCATTTTGACCACGACAATCCTATCCGCGGAGAGGACTTGAAAGTCGGGGGGTATTAATGAGGTGACGCCCTTCTCCTTCCCATTCGGTTTTGAAATTCTCTGCATTTACGAGAGAGAGAGAGAGAGAGCAGGATTTCACCATTTTTGGCCAAGAAAGCTTGAAAATCCTTCATTTTCTTTGATTTTCGAGCAATGGAACACGGGGAAGGTGCTTTTCAAGGCCAGGGGCGTGGCCGGTAGCGGAGAGACGATTGGAGCTCGTCAGGATGAGGAGGCACTATACTCTTTCGCAATCGATTGCGGAGGAGCCCTACCCCGATGCTTGGCAACATTGGGCTTCTGATCCGAGTCTCCGAACGGTATACTTCGAATCTTTTCATTCCCTTTCTTGCTTGAGATTTGAATTTTGGGTGATTTTTGAAAAAAAATTTTTTTGGAAATTCGAATGATTGATGTTCTTGGCTTTGAATCTTGATTTTGATGCTTTGCATGTTGCAATGAATTTGTTGGTGTTCCAAAATGTGCATTTTGCTTGGAAAAAGAATTGGCATTTTGCCAACATGAGATGATGAATGTATGATTTTTGATTGATTTTTTTGAAAAGTGGGACGGATTTTTCCTCCCGTTGATTGAATGCATGTTATGTATGCATGTTATTTTATGAAAATGGGACGGAGTTTTTACTTAGTAAGATGTAGGATTTTTTTTTGAGATGATGAACGATATGCGTGCATGCATAGGAACTTTTTTGAAAATGGGACGGAGTTTTTACTTCCGTAGGAATGCATCTTTTTTTTTTGATGAATGCATTGGGATTTCTTGCTTGTCTTCTTGTGCGAGAAAAATGGGGCTATGCTCATTGTATCTTTGTTATCTTTGTCGAATTTTCTTTGAAATTTCATGATGCATATGTATGCTTTGTGTTTTTTTTTTTGTGCAAATGCAAATGTAATTTTTTTTTTGGCATTTTCTCTTTTTTTTTTTTTTATCGCGGGGTGGAAAACAACTACGTTACGGAGCAAGGCGAACAAGATGAAGACTCGAGGATCGGTGGAGTACGTAGTTGACTTGTGGGACCGGCTTCCGAATGCGGGCCGAGGAGCTTTGCGAGTCAGAGACAGTTGTTGTTGAGATCGGGCTTTGGGAGTTTGTTGAGTGCTTGAGGGGGTGGTCAAGTTCCCTAAGAGCAAGGCGATGTTCGCTTTAGCGCGGCCTTTGGTGGGATGCGACCCACACGTTTCACTTCTTTTGGGCGAGGCTACGGTTACGCCTTCCGACTATGCTTTGCGATCACGGGTTTGTCCTTCAATGGACGCGGCATTGAGTGGCGGGACGGCTACGGTGATGCGTCTGCGAGCTCTTACGGGATTTTCCCCTATTCCCAAAAGGGGATGGGGATGGGTATGCGGTGGTCTACGGGAAGATTGTGGAGACCATTGTGAGCTATGAGGTGGGGAGGAGAGGATAGGCGCCGTCAGTTGCAGGGGCCTTCTTGTGGTTTTGCTTTTCGAGCACCCTCTTTGGGCATCTTTGAGGGACGGCGAGTCTTTGCCTTCTTTGAGGTCCTTGGAGGACATGGAGATGGTGGAGGCGTCTCTGGGGAGAGGCCGAGGCGCGAGCTTTATTTTGCTCTTGATAGGTACGGCGGAAGAGGCTGTGAGCTCCTTATCTTGCTTTGAGTTTGCCACTGGAGGTATAAGCTCTCTTTTTGCTTTCCCCTCCTTCTCTTTTTTTTTGAGCACACACTTTTTCTTTGCCTTTGGATTGATTTGATTTTTACCTTTCGCGGTATGGGCGTTGGAGTTTTCCACGTCACGATGTGGCGGCGGCCGGCGGAGTACGTCGGGCGTATCCGGCCATGCGCTCTTGGTCTAAGCATGCCAGAGAAGATAAGCTCCGGGGCGTACGACTCTCGGATACGCGGATTGCCTTCCTTTGACGGAGGTGAGACGGATGAGAGGATGATATTCTATCCACAGGATCGCTTCGAGGTGGCGCGGTGAAGGGCGGCGAGATTTGGAGCTGTGCGGCGGAGGATTACGAGAGGTCGACTGCGATGCCTATTATGCAGGAGAGAGGGTGACGCGCCGGCATGGCGTGAACTCGCCTTTGAGGACACCGGTGGAGCCTCCCGCCGATATGATGCACCGAGTGACGGATCTGTGACTGGGATGACTACAGAGCCGGCCGGCACTTCTCGGCATTTGTGGCGGCGAGCCGTACCCGTATTTGTTTTGAGGAGGCGAGGATGCCTCGGGTTACGGATAGAGAGGGCTTGGGATCCGCGGTACCCTCGGACGGATTTTCATATATCCGGGATGGGGTCCGATTGAGGGTGCGAGATCCCTCGGCTGAGCGGCTTCCACGAGCTTTCCGGCCTCGTCAGGAGTATGAAGGTATGGCTTCACCTTTTCCCCTTCTTTTTTTTTGCTTTTGTCTTTTCTTTTCTTTCTGTCATCATTTTTCGCTTCAAGCTGTTTCGACGCTTTTGCTTTTGTGCGGTTTTCGGAGGTGGTCGTCGAGAAGCTAACGAAGCAAGTGATCGGAGCTAAGAGATTCATCGGGAGGATGGTCGCTTGCGGGGCTCCTCGAGCTAGAGCAAGGCGACCACGGCGGCGCACATCGGACGGGAGGCTTCCCTATTCGTTCGAGACTTCTTCGGAGACTCCTCTGTCTCCTCTCATTGATCCCCGCGCGGTCTTTGCCTTCGGATCACGTCATTCTCGGGGATCCACACGGGCGGGGACACGTTTGGCGGCATGGTGGGTCGTCTTCGTACGTCCGGGAGTCGACGCCTTCACCTTCGGATACGATTTTTCGCGAGATCTCGGCTTGCCCTATCGGAGCGTGCCGGTTGGTCTGGCGAGGCCTCTTTACGGAGACGAGGACGATTACGAGCCCGAGATTTTCGGGGCTCTGAGGAGCGGGCCGAGTCGCAAGAGGGCCGGGAGACGGGCGTCGGGCGCTAGGGATTACGATTGATTACCCCCACGATTTTACGAGATTTTGAGATTTATGGCCCAGGATTGAGATTTGTACGGTTTATGCACACATTTTTTTGCTCTTTTCTCTTTTTTTTTTTTTTTTTTTTGGGATGTAATAATTTAGGATTTTATTGATGCCTACTCTTTTTTTTTTTGATTTTTTTTTTTTTTGCATACTCTTCTTTTTTTGTACACTCCCTTTTTGGAATGTAATAATTTAGGATTTTATTTTTTTATGAATGCAATGCAGTATGAATGCAATGTTGCATGAGCCTTGGTTTTTTTTTTGGCAAGGGTGTTAGTGTTTGGTATATGGGTGGTTTGGGGAGGTTTTGCACGGGTTTCGAGCAACGGGACGGAATATTCCTCTTTTGGTGTAGCGGCTTGGGCTGTTGCGAGATTTTACGATGAATGACAATCATGTCCGCGCGGAGGAGTCTGCATCGACATTGTCCTTTAATTTTGCTTGAGATCTGGTCTCACTTTATTTCAAATTCAAATATCCTCTTCAACCTCCGGTCAAACGGCCATTTTCGGGAGAAAGAGAGAAAAACCATGGAAAACCTTAGAAAAGCTCCATCAAAATTGTCCCAAGAATCCCAAATGTCATTCTTCAACAAGTTCAAGGATTGGTCCCGGGAGATTATGCATGAGAGGAGGTCCTTCTTTGAAGAAAGGTACAAGGTGAAGTGCTTATGGTCTCTCAAGGAATTGATTCGGATTACGGTCTTTTGAGGGCTTCTTCCTCATTTTGGGATACTAGGAGGCATGTCTTTTGCCTTTCCTTCAACGAGATTGTTCGCGTCGAAGAATTTCGGGCCTTGCTTGGTGGTCGGAGGTGGAAGAGATAGCGGTTCCTTTGCCGGAGGGAGCTTCTTTTGTTGACGGATTGTGCGTCCTCCTTCATCTTTCCCGGAGGAAGCGCAAGGTATGATCCGTGGTCCGATCATTTTGATATTTCCGGCCTTCCCGATAGGTTTAGGGGCCTAGGCTTGGTGGATGATGCCTATTGGGATGCCTTTGCACTTTGTATGTTTGGCACCTGTTCATGGTCTATTCCTTTGGGATTTGCCATCGGTCTTTCTTGGATGTTGTCGTTCTTGTCGCACAGGCGAGAGATGTCGTTCCTTTGATTTTGGGAGAGACTTTTCATGCTCTCGATAGGCGCTACGGAAGACGGTATATGCGCGAGGGCGGCCCGTTCCTCTTGACCACTGTGGGCGATGGAGCGTTTGGGGATTCTTCGGGAAACTCCCGACATGATCAAGCCTTGGACATTTGCCGGGAGGGGGTTCTTTGTGGATTTTGATGATCGGGGCTCGTGGGAGCGTTGGATGGGCTGGTCTCCGGACGAGAAGATATCGAGATGGTCGGTGCCTTGTTGGCGGGTGGAGACTCGCGAGTGCTTCGGGATGGGTCTCATGTGGTCATGCTTAGGGGCTTTCTCGGTCCGGCTTCTATATTCCGTCTTTAGTTACGAGACAGTTTGGCTTGGAAGCGAGGTTCCTTTGGGGACTTTGATGATATAGCCACCGGGGTGGTGGCTCTGTTTCTATGGATGATCCCTCGGTGTTTCCATTTCTTTCCCGAGCATGGAGGTATGATGCCTTTCCTCCTCGGGTTATTCTCGGGCGTCAGGCCGGTGTTCTGACCACTTGGTACCTGGATTGGTATGAGAGGCATGCAGGAGAGACTCGGGTGGCTATTTTGAGGCGGCGTGAGGCCATTGTGGGTGCGGAGGACTGTTTGTTTACGAGAGGAGGAGGGCGAGGCGGGCCAACCCTCATGATAGGAGCGGAGACGCGCGGCCGACTATGAGGCTTACGTCGAGACGGGAGAGGAGGGCTCCTATGCTACCGGCTAGGCTACGGGAGATGAGAGATGACGCTAGGGCTACTAAGGCCACTGAGAGAGGTTGGTTTGATAGATCTTGTTCCTATACGAGCTTGGTAGGAGGAATACCGACATTTTCCGGTTCGAAGAAGAAGACTCGAAGGGGAAGAAGAGGGGAGAGGCCGATGCGAGTGGCTTGGAGTGACTACGAGGTTTCGAGTATCCCTTTCTTGCCATGGCGAGACACATTAGTTTGATTATGTATCTTAATTTTCTTTTAGCGAGGTTGCCGGTTGTAGGAATGAATCGGGCTTAGACTCATCAAAAAGTTTTTAACTTGTAATGAATATTTGAATTGCTTGAGTTTTCGAGACGCTTTCATGGTACGATCGGTTGTATTGATGTCAAAGTATGACTTTTATTTGTGTTTTAGACCGAACCGTTTCATTTGCCTACGTTCCCCTCATTTTGAGGAGCTCGGGTCTTCGTAGTTCAACACGATTTTTTTGTTTTTTTTTTGTTTTTTGTTTTTTTTTTTTTTTTTTGTTTTTTTTTTTTTTTTTTTGGTGCAACCTGTTTTTACCTAGGCCGCCCTTTTCGGGTTTTCAACCTAGTTGGGTATTACTCTTTTAGCACTCTTTTTTTTTTTTTTTTTTTTTTTTTTACGCGTAGTATACGCGCGGCTTGTCACCATTCCTTTGGGTGTACAAAGGGATTCCGTCGAGGTGCGCAAGTTGCATGGCTCCTCGGAGAAGATCTTACGGACGACATATGGCCCGACCCATACGAGGCTCCCATTTGCCGAGGGGTTGATACGGTGGGGGCTTTTCTTTCAAAACGAGATCACCTTCTCGGATCTCCCGATGCTTTACTTTCTTGTCGAAGGCTACGGCCATTCTTCCTTGGTAGGCTCGGATGTGTTCCATGGCCTTCAATCGGCGTTCATCTAGTAGGGCCAATTCATCATGGCGACTCTGGAGCCATTCGACCTCGTTGATACGGCTTTCCGGCGGTATACGGAGCGAGGTATTTCCGGCTCGATTGGGAGTACGGCTTCCATTCCGTATGTGAGGGCAAACGGTGTTTCCCGATTGCCGTTTTGGCGATGTTACGTAGCCCCGAGTGCAGTGTAACTTCTCGGGCCAATCTACGCCTTGGACGGCCATTTTCCGGATGATATTTTCCGAGTCTTGTTTCTTTGCCTCGACGGCTCCGTTGGTTTTGGGGCTGTAAGGAGATGACTTGTGACGGGTTGTTCGGATTACGCCCGGCTGTCGCATTCCCCTTGAAGTGGGATCCATTATACGAAATGATTTCGGTGGCAACCCGTATACGCACATGATGTTTTCTTTGATGAAGAGGGCAACTTTCTTTGAATTGAGGATTTTGTAGGACTTTGCGAGCATCCTTTCCAATTCCTTCGAAGAAATCACCAATCTGCGTCTCTTTAGGCTCTTCCGCGGTTCCCAGATTCACACTTGTCAAAATCTCTTCGGCGGCTTGGGCTCGATTTTCCTTTTTAGGACAACTTTGCTTAAAGATTTCTTTTGTTGTTTGATTTTTTTTTGTTTAATGTGACTGCTTCTTTATCTAATGAATTATAAAAAAAAATTAATTAATTCATCATTAGTTAAAGTGGCAATCAAGGGATACTCAGAAAGGTTCGTCATTTCATTGGAAACGAAAAGGAATACGGCGCTTGCTACGGACTCGTAGTCTTCGGGCGTAAGGCCATCGGACGACCCTAGAGACTCGATCTTAACAAAGAGAGGCTGGGAGGACTTGTCCTAGATTGACACAAAGGGACGGGGGACCAATCCAAGCTTGGTGATCATTTCCTCCTTGGTCGCGGACGGGCACGAGAGGTTTTCCCAATTTTTAGCGGCTTTCTTTGTTGGTGGCCTCATGACTCGGGAAGCTGTCTTTGTTTTGTTTTCCTTTCTCAATTCTTGCTATCATCTCTTGGACCGAGCCGAGATCAATCGATGCGGCACTGGACTTCTTCTTCGAACAATTCTTTGCATAACGAGACCATCCCAATCATCGAGGAAATTCCGTGGCCTTAGCTTTTGAGTGCTTGTCAATTCGAACCCGGGCTTCGGATCTTCTGGGCAATCGGGTTTGTGGTGGTAAGCTTCTCGGCTGTTCCACCGGAGTCGGGCACGCCTACGAAGGTATACTCACTCTTCATGGTAGTGGTAGCCCCGGGTATCTTGGGTAGGTCCGGGAACATTCTACGGACCGGGTTAGCCTTGGTTCCTCTAAACTTGTTGAGGCTATCCTGTAGCTTTAGCCATCTGCCGTAGGAGTGGGCTCTGTGATGTTTCTGGTTGTGTGGGACCCTTTACAAAGTAGTCGGCCAAATTAGGGCGAAGGGGAGAGATTTAGGGTTGTCGGCGGGACCTTTCTGTGGCGGCTTCAAATCTTTTTCCTTTTGCGGTGTCAGCTGAGGAGGCCTCATATCCCGGGCCGTGGCGAGTATTACGTCCTTTCACCTCGATGAGTTTGTGAGTTCCTTGTTGGTGTTTCCCAGACCAGAGGCCGAGGTAGATAGCTCATTTTTCTCATCATTTTCAAGACCGGTGGGATTTTATCAGTGACCGTCGAGATCTATGTTGCACACTTGGGCCTTGGGAGGCTCGGCCAGTGAAGCCCGTTAGCATGAGACCTTCCTCGTCATGTTTGATTTCGAGAATAGGTATTCCGCAGTATCTGTGCCCTCCAAAGTGACTAAATCCCGTAAATGGTCGTCGGATCCCCATTCGAGGCGAATTTCACACCTTTGGTGGAGGCTTGAGGCGACCCCCTTGACTGGTGCGGCCAAGGTCTTCCCAATAAGGCATTAAAAGTAATCGGGATGTCAATAACACTGGAATTCCACGAGGTATCAATTTACGGCCAAACCGAGAGGTCCAAGGTAGCGACTCCAAGGGTGCTCGAGATGTTGAGTCGTAAGCTTTGGCTGTGAGGAGGAAGGCTTCAAGTACGTAGTCTTGATATCAAGCAAGCTCATGATCTTTCTTGGGAAGAATGTTCATTAGGACCCGTTATCAACCAGGACCCGAGGAGGCGTCGTTCATCCAATTGGGTGTGATGAAGAGAGGCTCGTTATGATCGGCCCCAAATTGAGGGAGGTCGAGATACGTGAAAGTGATTATGTTCCCGTAATGGATGTTTCCAATAGGCTGTACCACGTCATCGGGAGTAGCATCAATAGGGACTAGAGTGCGGGCCGGGCTTTCTTCCGGCTTCGGCTTATGGGGATAGGACGAGGTGAGTAGAGACCGAGAGGGAAATGTTGGCTGTGTTTGCTTCAATTGGGTGAGCACGGGATCCTCTTTCTCGAGTGCAGGTTTGTTTGTCTTAGCGTAGGGGCGGCGATCTTCTTTCGGTGCTTGATCTGTGGCCTTCTTATACGCCTTGGGATTCCCTTGGAAGATGCGCCGAGATCGGGTCAACGAGATTAACTTCCTCATCGATCGTCTCTTGGTGGATTTCTTCAATCTTTGCTAAGGTCAACGGGGGAGCCCTTTTGGCTATTGGCCCTTTGGTTACGACGGAGTCTAGCAACGGTGAGGGCGAGGCATCTTGGCTCCTTCTGGCGGCCACTTATAAGCGCTTCCCAGTCACGAGGCTTTTGGGTTTGGGGTTGTGTTGTTGCCCCTTGGATGGCCTGAGCTAGGGCGTCCTCCGATTCACTCTCATGGCCGGCCTTGCTCATAGTTATCATGCAACAAGAGTCGCTTTTGTCGGGACTCGGCGGCTTTCGATTTCATCCCGGTATAGTGCGGCCATTACGGTTCCTTTATGTAATACTCGAGTTGGAGATAATTATAGCGTTACGTGTGGGAGGCGCATCCGGTATCATGCCGGTTTCTAGGACTTCTACGAAAGGCGACATACATTCGGGGAAGGTGACCTCTTCTTGGGTAACCACGACAAGGAGTGTTACTTTGTTACGGGGTGGATTTGATCTAACCATGGTTATTTTCTCATTTGGGCGGATGGGAGTTAATTTTCCTCTTTCGATCGGATCTTCGACTATCGGCTGGATCGGACACTGAAAACCCTTTCCCCAAAGCATGGTAGGCGGTGTTGAATTCTAAGACATCCACGTGCTCGGATCCATGAAACTTCATGGCCTTCATGTCCTCGGTCTCATATTCGTCTTAGAAGTTTCTTCGTCGTCGCTTGCGATAACCGGCCATTGTGCACGGCTCCCGTGGGCTCATTTCCGGCATGATTATTCCAGTTGTTTCCGGATGCGGGGCCTCGGTTGACTCTTCGCTCTCGTCATCATCATCATCATTCTTTGTCGTCGGAATCTTCTTCCCATACTACGGGATTTCGGCGGAGAGGGAACGCCGATCAAACCCGTTGGGGGAATATGGGTGCGTGCGGCCGTAAAAATTGTCATATGCTCCCATTCCGGAAGTGGTAATTGTGACTCGGCTTCTCCTCCCGAAGCTGCGGGGGAAGAGTGAGAGGGGGTGGCACGTATTTGACACCGGGTAGAATGTAGAAGGGTTCTTCCTCCTACGATTCTTCGGTTTATTTGCCTTCGGGGTCGTATTTGACTTCTCCAATAGCCGGTTGTGGAAGTGTACTAGCTCCGAGATGCTCTTCGGCCTCTTTGCTAATAAGCCCAGGTACGGCGCTCGCCGAAGCTTTCTTGTCTAATTCTTCTCGATTGTTCTAACCATCTTGTGTAAATGGTCCTCTCATGTTTTGGCCAGGAACGGCATTGACTCTTCGGTATTGGCCTTCCCTTCATCCGAGAAATAGCGGGCCTCGTATTCTTGCAAGGAGTCTACGACATGAGACCAAGATGGGTTGATTCGTTCGATATCCTCAAGGCGAGGGGAATCCGAATTCGGGATCCTCGACGAGGTTGGCCACGGGTATTTGGGGACCTTCATCGGCATCTTCTGGGCATGCGAAGATTCTCCGCATTCAATCATATTCACACGATTATGGTTCCTTGGCGGCGGATTTTTGGCTGTGTTAGGCCCTTCGGGGCCTTCCAACTTTCCTTGCTCTATTAGCCTGGATTGCCTTTTCGAGTAAAGCGGTTGTCGATCGAGATGTCAGTGAGCTTGATGAAAAGCACAATACTTTGTAGTATCCACGGGAGCATTCGGATTCTGGGTTGGAAATTCTCCAAAGGCGCGGCAAGCCTTCCTTCACCGAGTCCCTAAAGATGTCATTCGAGGCATTCCAAAGTTTTCGAGATTCATGACCCGTGGTGCAGGCTCATTTGGTTTTACGGGAGCAAAAGGAGTCGTGTTGTTACATTCTGTCCCGCATAGTGAATCATCTCTTTGCCTTTAGCGGGAGCGAGGGCGGTGTTTGCGGGAGGAGCCCGATATACGTGGCGAGTGCGGCGGCCGGTTGCGGTGTAGGCCTTTTCAAACTTAGGCTGCGAGTTAACCATGGCCCGTAAGTCGAGTATGGGAAGTGGCGAGGAGGCTCTCGGATGTGGTTTCAAGCATGAGTGGAAGATGTCCGAGTTGTTCCTCTTCGGAAGGAGGGATGGCCATTTCAACGAGTTTCGAGATTCCACCGCTTGTAAAAGTCCCAAACATTCTCATCGGGGCACTGCTTGTTGTTTGTAGGTCAACCCTATTTGTTTCCCATTCCAAGTTGGCCTTATATTTCTCTGTGAAGGCATTGGTAATCTGGTCCCATGTAGCCACGGCTTCGGGTTTCAAACGGAAGAACCACTTTAAGGCCTTTGGACTTGAGGATAGGCGAAATAGTCGGCCATAGCTGGCGATTGGTACATCCTTTGGCTTTCATCGCCAAGGTATATGTGTCCAAATGGGTTTTCGGGCATGCGGTCCCATCAAAGAGATCCAGATTAGGCATCACGAATTTGTGGGGCGGAGGAACAATGGAGTCGGGTGCAGTAGGCGGAAGGCGAACTTCTTGGCGATCGGTTCGGCGATCTGCGCTTTCATTTCCTTGTCTTTGCTCCATGAACCGGGCCGAGATGAGGGTCTTGTGGCGGAACCATGGCATTCAAGCTAGTGGCTGAGCTAGAGAGAGGAGCTACCCTTTGGAGCGGGCGGGTGGAGAGGAACGGCCGATCCGGGGACGTAGGTGAAAACTTGTCACAGGGTGAGTTACCACAGGGAGCATGAGTAGGAGCACGAGCAAAAGGATAGAACCTTGCGGCTTCTTTGTTGATTTTCAAGCTGGCAAAGTAGGTGGAGGCGGCCCGATGTAGCCGGATAACTTGGATTTCAGAGTGGGGCCCGTAAGTAGGCTTGAGTGCGAGCTGCTTTGTCCGGATTGTTGAATTGCATAGGTACTGTGGTGAAGGTGTGTAACCCGAGAATGCTGCGGTCTGGTGATTCGGATGACACCGGGATGGAGGCTTGGTAACCCATAGAAGTGCAGTGAGGAATGGATTTGTGTGAGGAGCGGTGAACTAGTGCTGTTACGAGGAGGGGCTCTGGCGTGGCCCCGAGAACCAAGTTGTGGCGGCATTCCGAGCTGTGGCATTCTTTGTGAAGGTCCGGATTGATCGGTTCCGGCGAGGCGGGATCCCGATTAGGCTGTGGCATTCGAGATAGCCCCAACCATGAGAAGACATTCCGTGCGATTTTGCCCCATTTGATTTGTGCCGTCGGGCTGCATGGATCCGGTGGTGCGTGGTTGGGGAGGCTGGTGACCCGAAAATCGAGGAGCATGGGTTACGGTAGTGGCACCATAGGAGGTGGGTGGCGGCATCTGGTGTAGTCGGGCGGCGAGAGTGGGGTTGGCATCCTCGTCTTCTTCCACGGTGAAGGTGCCATGCTGGATTGAGGCGCGGCCGGACCGTGACTCTTAATAGCCTCCATAAGGCTGTTTAGTTGTGCTTCTGTCGTAACCTCATACGTTACGCTGGCGATTCCCTTTGTTGCTGCTGCGAGGGTCCGGGAGGCGGAGTGACGTTATCCCCATCATTACCGGCGATGCGGACATTACGAAACCGGAGTCGGAACAAACGGCGAAGGCGATGACGCGCTTGACTCTTCCCAACTAATCAAACGATGACCCGGTGCAGAAACCAAGCTTTGTGCGGAGGCTGCGGGGAAAGGACACGAAGGTTCGAGATGTGCAGGAATGGAAGGAGGGTAGGTGTTTGGGCTTTTGGCTCATGCGACATGCGATTATTTGTTCACGTTTACTTAAAACATGTTTTATTAACCTAATCGGTTGGAAAAGATTGCTCTTCTTTTCGCAAACTACTGCGGATCTGGATCGGTGGGCCCCGTCACTACGTCTATAAGCCCCTCGTATTCCACTGTATTTCGACCTCCCGGGGTGGACGGCCCGGGCGAGGGTCCTATAGGGCAAGCGGGTCCCACCGGCCGAAGAAAAACGATCCTAAAAGTCGGCGGGTAATCGAGTCTTAACGAGCATTCGATGTAAATTACGGACAAGGCGACGTCAAAAGTCAAGATCATGTCAGGGGCTCGACGAAAAGTCGGCATGATTTGGGTGATAAGCGTCCACAATTGATCTTGACTTGTCGTCGGTTAAGCCGTAATTAGGCATGGAATAATCATTAATCCTTGATGACTCGGTGTCAATCTTTGGGAGTCGGTGTATAATTTGTGCCGGTCGAGCCGAAGTCAAGGCGCCGGTCAATATCTTGGTCAAAGTCTGCGGCGGAAAACCGGCGAGAACTTCGGCGATTAGGGTCCCAGAAAGATATTGAGTCGGTATGCCGACAAAGGCTTGAAAGGAAAGGTCTATACACGAGACGGGGCATGACACGAGACCGGACTAAAAACCAACCGGGTCTCGGACAAAGTGTGTCACGGACAAGTGCATGGTCGACACGAGGCTCCATAGGATGTTTGGGTAGTCTGTGCTCATCAGAGGCGTAATAAGACCAAACGGACCGCGACAAGGATTTCCCGGGTTAGGGACGTAGTGTGCGGTGTACGGTCACGTGCGCGTAGTGTGCAAGCGAGTCTATATTCTTTTACGAGTAAAATAGAATTTTTTATGTGTCTTAAAAATATGATGCATGATTTTTTTGAAAATTTTCTTTTTGAAAAATCTTTTTTTTGAAAATTTTTTTTTGAAAATTTAATGAACACATAAGCACATAAGCACAAAAATTCCAACGGTTAGGGACATTATTTCCGTCAGTCAAAAGTTTGACTTTCTCAGGCGGCCAAAACAAACACGAAAAATGTGCAAAAATCAACACACACACACAAAATGATTTTCAAAGCCGGGACGGAAGCTTGACCCTCAAAAGCCTTTTTTTTTTTTTTGAAAACGGTGATACCGGTACGTGGGATTGTTTGACCACAATTTATTCCCGACTCGTGTTAGGAGGCGGTAACGGGAAGTTTAATGGTTTCCACCAATATACCAAATACCATTTTTTTTAAAAAAAAAGCTTATTCCCAGCGGAGTCGCCCTTTGTGATGATGTGTCGCCATTTCGCGGGAAAAAATTCGATTTTCGCGTTTCTTTGAAAAAAACCAAATAAAACCCGGGAAAAAGAACGGAGTCGCCACGCCATTTTTGTTTTAAGGGCCAAAACTTTGAAAAAGCCCGAGATCAGAAATTTGGGTTCGGAGGTCATGTTACACGCCGGGAAGGACGTTAGTGTGCACCCGGAATGCCTCGTAAACGAGTCTTCCAAGCTGAAAATCATTTGTGTGTGTGTGTGTGTGTGTTTTGGCCAAAATAATTTGAAACTCAGAAAAGTAAAAATTGGGATATCCTTTTAAGACTTTAAACTGATCCCATGATTTTTGGAAGATTTTGGATTGAGATTTGGTACTCAAAAGACCTTTTGAAGTTGAGAGCCACTTCTGCCAGAATGAAAAAGGCAGTGGACCTTTGATTTTGAAATGGATTCAAGGGTCTTAAAACTTCATAATCTGGATAAACTCAGAGAATGAAAGTTGTTCCAGACACCTTAAATAAGATTTGTGCGAAGGAATTTTCCATTTTGGAGAAGATTTGAGGGGTCAAAACCTTCTGGAAACCTCAGATATGAGATCTGGATTCCCAGAAGCTGATGAACTAGCCTCTGAAAGAAAATTTGAAAAGAGGAGTTTTACTCACCCAAAAAATAAAGTAAAAATATGTATGGAAATATCTGGATGTTGGCTACAAAAAGTGTTTTGTAGTCAACACCAAATTCCACATTTATCTGTGTCCAAAAAATTAGACCATGGACTGAGGTCTGAGGAAATTGCTACTGGACAGCAACTTCTCAAGAAAGAAAATATGATTTTAAGGGGTTTTGCATCCATGCTTGTCCCCATTTCCCTAGGTTTTGGTTAGTGATCACTTGACATTTTAGTGGTGAATCAACTATACCAAACCATCCTTAAGGGTACATTAGGACTAAGCACTTCATTTGCTTGGGAAGGGGAATTTTATCCTTTGAAAATGAGATTTGATGCTTGAAAATGGTTTTAGGGTTTTGAAAATGCATTTGCAAGAAAACAAGAACACATTAAAGAAAATGTTGATCCTTGTAGAAGATCATCCATGGAGATGGACTTCCATGGTGATCTTCTTGGATCTTAAGACAAGAAGAAGAATGAACTACATTTTGTAGTTTGAAGATGCATGCATGGATGAGAGATTTAGGGTAAGAAGAGGGAGGTTATACCTATCTTCCTTGAGTTTGTGTTTGAATGGGTTCAAGGCTTGAATGTGTTTAGGGTTTGAATTTGAGAGTGAGTGTGAGTTGGGAAAGATTCAAGAGAAAATGGTGACAATTCAAGTGAATTCTCACTTGTTTTCTCTCTATATTTCGCCAGAGGTTCGGTGCAAATTGTGTTGTGGCTCCCTATTTTTGTATTTGGAGGGCTCAATTTATAGCCCTCTGAATTTTACAAAGATGTCCGCGCGGATGGGATTGGTGGCGTGCCTTTGTTCATTAAATGCGGCTCCGGGCTTTGGACACAAGGAATAAAATTCAAAAATATCGGCGAAAATGTTTTTCAACTTCTTTGTTTCGGGATTTTCTTAATTCTTTTGCTTTTTAAGATTCCTTTGAAGGTTTATCTTTAAATAGCAATGCCCATTTTGCCCTCACTTTGTTAGAAATGTTAGGATTGTTAGGAATTGTTAGAAATGTTATAACTTTCGTTAATTTTCTAACGAAAATTCTAACAAGCTCAAATTGGAGCACTTACACTCCCCCATCATAATTGCGTCCCACTTTGGTGAACCTTGTCTCAATGTCGGGGTGAAAATATGTTGAAACAAACGACACAATTTCATCGACAATCACTGATTCAGACATAGATGCCTCAACTTTTGCTCTATTGCTCATTTTCTTTTTCAAACTCCCCAAAAATCGTTCAAATGGATACATCCATACATCTTGAACAGGTCCTCCAACTCTAGCTTCATAAGCTAGGTGAATTGGTAAATGCTCCATTGAATCAAAGAAAGATGGCGGAAATATCTTTTCAAGCTTGCATATTGTCACCACAATGCTCTCTTCGAGTCTTCTCATATCCTCAACACGAAGAGTGTTGGAAGTCAATGCTTTGAAGAATTCACTCAATTCTGTTAGGGCAACCCATATTTCATTAGGGAGAATGTCTCTAAATGAAATGGGTAGCAACCTATCCAATAATACGTGACAATCATGACTTTTCAACCCATATACCGTCCCTTCTTCCACATTCACACAGTTGCCAATATTAGATGCATACCCATCAGGAAGTTTCAAATCTTTCAACCACTACAGAACACGTTGCTTATCCTCTCTTGACATAACAAAGGGAGCAACTGGTTTGAAATCTTTTCCATTAACTTTAACAATGTTGAGATCTTTACGATTGCAAATCGCTTCAAGGTCTAGCCGACCCTTGTCTGTGTCCTTCGTTGAGGCCTTAAAACCCATTATTGTAGTGAAAATATTGTCAAACACATTTTTTCAATATGCATGACATCAAGGTTATGTCTTATCAAGGTCGTCTTCCAATAAGGTAACTCCCAAAATATACTCCTTTTAATCCGGTTATGGTCTTTACCAAATTAGTCTGGTCTATCCTTTGAAAACATCTTTCCCCACCCGACATCGGACACCTCGGACATTTTGCTCAAAAATATCCTCGCCACTCGGACGAGGAGGGGGCCCCGATGCTTAACTCTATTTTTGGTAAAAGCATTCCCTCTGTTTACGAAATGGATGGTCACTAGGAAGAAACCGTGCGTGGCAATCAAACCAACACTTGCTTCTTGTAATCTTTGAAGTGTGAATGCATACGTATTTTCCATACAATACGGACAGGCCAATCTCCCATGTGTGCTCCATCCAGACATCCTACCATAAGCGGGAAAGTCATTAATTGTCCACATCAGCTGCAGCCCTCATGTTAAAATTTTGCAACTTGAAAGCATCCCATGCGGACACCATCATTCCACAGTGTTTGAGTTCATCCATCGGAGGTCGAAGATACACATCAATGTTTTTGCCTGGATTCGAAGGCCGGGGAATGAACAAACTCAAATACATATAAGGATCAGTCATACATAACCACGGGGGAAGATTATACACTGTGACTATAACAGGCCAACATGAATAAGATTTTGCCCCTGGTCCAAATGGAGAAAACCCATCTGTACATATCCCCGGCCTTATGTTTCTAGGATCCGCGGCAAAATCGGGGTAAGTGGCATCAAAATGTTTCCATGCTTCACCATCGAAGGATGAGTCATCACACCCTCTTCCACGAGGACACTCTTTGTGCCAACGCATGGCTTCTGAGCTTTATTTCAATGCGTAAATTCGTTGCAACACAGGAATTAGCGGCATATAACGCAAGCTGCGCTGAGGCACGTTTTTCTTGTGCTTGGCACTACCACGGCGTTGTGGCTTATACCTACTAAGTCCACATATTGAACATGAATCGAGGCCCTCATTTTCCTTATAAAAAAGCATGCACTGATTCTTGCAAGCATCAATTTTAACATACCCAAGACCGATCTGCCCCACCAACTTTTTCGTCTCATAAAAATTGTGAACCATATTATTTTCTTCGGGTAGCATCTGTTGTCCCCATGACATGATACGATCGTAAGTATGCTGGCTCATATTTGTATCAGCCTTGATAGTTATAAGCTCAGTCACTTGCTCTAACACTGTAGCCTTTGCACCAGGATGAATTTTCTCATTTGCAGAGTCCATTAAATCCATAAACTTCTTTGCAACGGGATTTGGTGCCTCTGTTGGATTAGGGTTCCAATAAAACTCTGGGCCAGCCGCATTTCGAACCATATCATCCAAACCGACAGACGGCTCCTCTTCATCAATCAAATGTTCAGGTTCACTTGGCGGACCACGTGATACAGTAGGATGATTGCGAACACTTGTTTCAACCACATAACGCTCCCCGTGCGCTACCCATACCTTGTAACCATCAACAAACCCTGCCTCTAAAACATGTTTCTTTACCCATCCAACACTCAGATATTTTCTATTCTTACACTTTTTACAAGGACACCTAATCTTATCATCACGCATGCACTGGGGATGCGCTCTAGCAAACTCCACGAAATGTTCTAAACCTTCTAAGAATTGAGGTCTGACACCCCTTCTACCGGGATTACTACGATTATCCATCCAACTACGATCTTCTCCAGATATAATTAACTCCTGCATTTCATAATGTATTAACAGTTTAGATGTAATTAACGCATTACAATTTCCTAAATTTGGATTACAAACTTAAAAGCAACAAGACATGTTTCTTTAGGTTTAGAATTGGGGTTGGCTTCTATCGCACACATCTATCACATTTTTTTAATTATTAATATTTTGAATAATTTTAAATATTAATATTTAATTCTTTGTTGTAAAGTATATCATTCCCTATGATGAAAGGACAATTCATGTCCATTAGGTTTAGAATTGGGTTGGCTTCTATTCCATCCCGAAATACACGTATGAATTGCAAATATCACCTTGTCTACTTGCTTTATAATCGAAAGTCAAGAAATTTCGGCAGCATAACCCCATGGTCTCCAAGTGCACGACGTAGACTAGGTCAATCAAACACTATCGATTAGAATCGACAGTGTGTAATCAACCATATATGTCTAGTATACACTCAGAGAACAATAGGATTAATGCAACCGAAATATCTCAACTATTGACTATTCAAGCAATTTTAATAGACAATGATGATATTTACAAAATCATATAATCGTGCATTTCAAGACTGTCCACACGGACAATTTAAGAATCGATGACTACATGTTGACCTCAACATGATAAGTTAAAGATTCTTAAACGGGTTTCTAAGCTTTTGTGTTTCAACCGTCACAACGTCACGTCGTAACATTAATTTTTATTCATTACCGTAAAATGCATAATTTTACAATAATGAATTAACACACACATCTATCATATTTTTTAAATTATTAATATTGTGAATAATTTTAAATATTAATTCTTTGTTGTAAAATATATAATTTTACAATGATGAATTAAATTAACATTTATAAACAAGATAAGAGTCGTTCTCATCCACAACTATCAAAACCCTATCTCATCTTAGACCAAGAAAGACAGAGCAAACAAGTTCATTACCGTTTGAGCAAAGAATTTTCTGTTTAATAAGAATTTTTTCCAGTTTCACTGTCCTCCTCTCTAAGGATCTCAAGTGATGTTTGAGATCCTTAGAGAGAAAGAGAATAGTGAAACTGGAAAAACTCTTATTAAACATAAAATCCTTTGCTCAAACAGTAGAGAACTTATTTGCTCTATCTTTCTTGATCAAAGATAGACGGATTTTGATAGCTGTGGGTGAAAAAGGCTCTCATCTTATTTATATTTTAAGATGTTAACCACCAACCACAATACCCTATAAGCAGTGCCACTAAGAGTTTTCTTCCTAAAAAATGCTATGGATCTTAACTTCAACCAAAAATAAAATGTTCGCAAGAATCAATTCATTGGATTTATATGACTTATTATTCATCTAAAAAATGCTATGGATCTTCATCTTACTCCCTTCCTTCCACTCATCTTTCTACTTTCTCTTTCTAGAATGTCACAGAGCATCCCGTTTCAAAACTTAATTAACCAGTCAAAGCAGAAGCTGAAAAACAACACTGAAGTAACACTAACTTACAAAATTGCAACAATTCCTCAAATAGAGTGATTTACAACAACAATTAGGCATACAATTACAAACAATCTATTTCTATGTGTTAACTAGATCTAAGTAAATCAACTTAGCAGAGGTGAGTAAGAAATTGCAACACTGATACGATCTACTAGTAAACAAACAAGATCCAGAACTCAACAATTTCGCAAACTAACCTTATTAAACCAGGGATTCATAAATAGAAAGTTTTTATCAAAAAATCAAACCAAATAAGAAGGAATGAACCAGGTTTTTATCAAAAAATCAAACCAAATCGAATTTCAGCCTTATGTCTGGAAATGAAAAAATATTTTGCTAATATCCAAATCAAAAACCATCCACTCAAAGTACCCCATAACAGATTCCTTAAAGTCACCTTAGTTAATCATATTTAATTTCCACTCCATATTCAAAATCCTTAAAGCATTAAAACAGTCAAAGGAAATATAGCAACCCTCAAACCAATTAAAACATCACCAATCAAGTAGTGTTTTTTGCCTATCAAATTAATACACAGTTATTCGACCTCGTTAATTTGATTACACACCCTAATCCATTTGTTTCAAAATTAGGCATACTTTCGTAATCAATACTTGAGAGAGATAAATCCAGTGAGAGAGAGAGAGAGAGAGAAAGAGAGCTTACCGGCGACGGAGACGGCGACGGCGAACGGCTGGCTCGGCGGCAACGGCGTTGTTCAGAGGGCGACTGCGAGAGAGAGAGAGAGAAAGCGAGTGAGAGAGAGAAATCGAGTGAGAGAGAGAAAGGGATTGAGAGAGAGAAAGAGAGCTTACCAGCGACGGAGACGGCGACGGCGAACGACTTCCTTGGCGGCGACGGCGTTTGTTCGCGAATTAGTGATGAGAGAGAGAGAAAGTGAGAGAGAAATCGAGTGAGAGAGGAAGCGATTGAGAGAAAGAAAGATGCTTACCGAAGACGACGACGGCAACGGCGAACGACGCGTTAGGGTTCGCGTTCGCGAATGACTGAGAGAGAAGATGAAGCGTAATAAAATGAAGGCGTAATTAAAAATGGGAATTTTTTCATTATATATAGGGCGTCTTTACCGACGGGCGTGGCCGTTGGTATTACCGACGGACACAGTCCGTCGGTAATACCGACGGAAGTTTTTCAATTACCAACGGACAAAACGAAATTTAAAAAAAAAATCCCGGTAAAATAAAATTAATTTTCGTCGGTAACCGTTTGTTTTCCGTCGGTATTACCGACGGACGGTGTCCGTCGGTAAATGCCCTGTTTCTAGTAGTGGATTGGGGTTGGTTCCCCCACAGCGACACTACAAGTCTTTTAACAGTTAGGTTGTCCCTTTGAAAACCTAGATCTTGGGATCTCCAGTCAACTAGGTTGGGTTTTCCGCTGTGTTTAACTTCTCAAGAGGCTTTAATCCCATTCCCAATGTCAATCTTTCAACTACCTCTTTGGTTAACCCTTTAGTTAACGGATCCGCTAAGTTATCTTTTGACTTCAGATAATCAATAGATATAATACCAGTTGAGATTAGTTGTCTTACGGTATTATGTATGCGACGTATATGTCTAGACTTACCATTGTATATGTTGCTTTGTGCCCTACCAATTGCAGATTGGCTATCACAATGGATACAAATTGCTGGCACAGGCTTCGTCCATTTTGGAATATCTTCTAGAAATTGGCTTAGCCATTCGACTTCTTCACCACACTTATCCAAGGCTATAAAGTTTGATTCCATAGTGGATCTGGCTATAACAGTCTGTTTAGAAGATTTCCATGATAAAACTGCACCTGCTAATGTGAATACATATCCACTTGTAAACCTAGAGTCTTTGATATCTGATATCCAGTTAGCATCAGTATATCCTTCAATCACAGCTGGATGTCTGGTATAATGTAATCTAAAGTCACTAGTATATCTTAAGTACCTTAGTATTCTCACAATACCCTTCCAATGGTCCGTCCCAGGATTACTTGTATACCGACTCAGTTTGCTCACAACATAAGCAATGTCTGGCCTTGTACAACTCATTAAGTACATTAAACTTTAAATGATCCTTGAATACTCTAACTGAGACAGAGGTTCACCTCTATTCTTTGTTAAATGTAGGCTTGTGTCAATTGGAGTATTCACGGTTCTATTGTCATCCTTGTTAAATTTCTCTAGAATTTTGTCCACATAATGTGATTGACTCAGTACAAGTACATCAGGTATTCTAGAAATTTTCACTTCAAGGATCACATCCGCTAAACCCATATCTTTCATATCAAACTTCGAGTTCAACATATTCCTTGTGGATTTAATCATTTTATCACAGCTTCCTATGATAAGCATGTCGTCTACATAAAGACACAAAATGACATAGTCATTTTCCGTGTTTTTGATATAGACACATGTTGGGTATGCATGTTTTAACCCTCCTATTTTGTATTAGATTTGATTGATACCATAACCTTCTGTCTATTTTAAGGACTTTAGGACCCTATGTAATGAAGCTTAGACTTCAATTTTTTAGCTAAGTCCATTTTATAGAATAGGTTAAATTTAAGCTTGAAGACTGGCACAAGACTCATTGGATCTAAGGATATGCAGTTCAGAAGTTCAAAACCGCCTAGTGGAATTCTTGGTTAAGAACCGCTCCTGAACTCCAGTGTGCAAACCGCCTTGTAGAACCGCACATGCAACCGCATTGCAGTTCCAAATCTCAACCGCACTGAAGGATCCTCAAACGCTGGTGAAACCGCTCTTGTCAAATCGCTCCTCACCAACCGCATCCAATGATTGGCTACTTGAAGTGAACCACTTTTTATCCGTTGGAATCCACGTCAGCAATATCAAAAGTCAACCACCAAATCTTGTCACGTGATTCAATGTCAGAGAAGATCTGCAAGGATCTTGAAAAGGTGACAGGTGTCCTAACCTCATTGCTTGCGAGTGGGCACGATCGGCTTTATCTGCGACATTTGTACCAAAGGACAAAAGTGGATATTGTGGACCAATAGGATCGCATCAAGTACTGTCCTTACACAGCTGTATCCAACGGCTAGTTTCTTGATGCTTGGGTATAAATACCCCTAATCTTCACCATTTGAAGATTGCTTGAAAAATTGAGAAGTGCTGTGTTCATAGAAGCTGAAGCTCTGCCCAGAAATTATTCAACCCTTTGAATCTTCATCTTCATACTTCAAGAAATATTCCCCAGCCCAGAAATCAAGCCTTAACACATTCAAGAATCATTGAGCTCTACATCTCATAGATTTAAAGAGCCTTGATCTTGTTCTCACACACACACCTCACTTGTTTAATCACATAGATTATACATTTGAGATACACTGGTTATAGTCTAGGATTTGTTCTTCATAGAAAAATTTTTATTGTACTTTGTAATCTCTCAAATACTTAATATAAAATCTCTCTTAGAAATCCAAGACTAACCATCTTGGTAGTGGACGTAGATCGTTTATCGATTGAACCACTCCAAATATTGTGTTCTTATTTTCTGCATTTATATTTACTTGAACTTACTAATTATCTTTCTGTTTCTCTGTTTGATCTTTATATAGTTATCCATTATTGTGAAATAGTGTTTGGAGTTAACAAAGTCAAAACCACACGTGTTTGTAAAACTGCACTTACCAAAACCGCTAGCAAAACCGCATTTTACAAACCGCCTCTAAAACCGCTTTACACTCTATAATTCCGTTGTGCATTTTACACCATCACTTGCAGTCTGTTATCAACTGCAGGAGAATTTTGTAAGCAAGAGGTTTAGTTTTTAAAAGAGGGCGAAAAATTTTATTACAGCTATTCACCCCCCCCTCTAGCTGTATTTTCACCCTAGTTGCCACCTTTGGGACCAACAAGTGGTATCAAAGCAAACACATTTTAAAACCACTGTTTTTCAAGCTTAACAGCTTGTGTGCCGATTCGATATGGCAAATACAAAGACAATGACTACTGTTAACTATTCACACATTCCAATCTTGGACGAAGACCACTTTGACATCTGGAAGTGCCGAATGCTTATTCATTTGGAAACTATAGATGAAATGCTGGTGGAGTGCGTGATCAATGGCCCGTTAGTTCCAATGAAGGCCAACACAGATGCAACCACCAGTGCAACAATTCCAGAGGTCAAAAAGCCAAAAGAAGAGTGGTCGGATGAAGAGAAGAGATTGGTTGCCTTGGACAGCAAGGCTAGGCACATCATTTCTGGAACCCTCCCCGTATCAACTCTACAGAAAGTGATGTACCTCAAAACCGCAAAGCAGATGTGGGATGCCATTGAGAGCTACCTCGAAGGTGATGACAAATGCAAGGAAAGCAAATTTTATGCTGTTGAAAGATCATACAACAACTTCAACAGAAAATCCAACGAAACCTTGCATCAAACCTACGACCGATATGTTGAGGTAGTTAATGCTTGTAGATCTCTTGGCAAAACTTTAACCGATAAGGAAATCAATATGACTTTCCTATCTGCTTTAGGTTCTAAATGGGTAAATAAGGCTACCTCTTTAGAAGACTCCAAAGTTTTGGATACTTGGTCGTTAAGTAACTTGTACGCCAATCTTAGAGTCTATGAATTAAAATTAAATCATATTGAAGAGATTGAAGGGAAAACCAAATCGCTATCCATGTCCGTCGTGGAACATGAGGAGAAAACATCTACATCCAACCAAACCACTGATCCTTCCATATCAACCTCATCACTCATCGAGATGTATGATGATGATTTTGCCATGTTTGTGAAAAGATTCCAAAAATTTAGAAAATCTTCAAAACCTTTCACAAAATCATTTTCAAAAGGCAAACCTCCTGCAACGTTTTCTAAGGCTGGAGATACAAAGAAAAAGAGTGATCTAGTTTGCTACAATTGTAGAAAACCTGGTCACTTCGCATCTGAGTGTCCAGCGGCCTCTCTAAATATGAATACATGAAAAAGAAAACCTCTCTGCGAAATTTTCTCGTCGCAAGGGAATGGTTGAGGAGGAAGAGAATTCCAAGGAATTGGCTACTTGGATTGAAACAGATTCGGATGATGGAAGTGATGATGAAACCGAAGAGGTTAATCTCCTGCTAATTGCGGAGACGCTTCCGATGAGCCGATTCTCGAGTCAATCGAGTCGCAAGATATGGAAGAGAAAGAGGTTTCTACAAAACTTCCAAATTTTAAATTGGATGATGATATCAAACTTACTCCTAGCATTAAGATAGGAAATTGCTCGTATTCACGTCCCATTTTTCCTCCTACAAATGCTCCACCTTCAAAAACAATTCCAAAGAAGAAAATTTTAAAAAAGGTGGTGGAAGAGGTTTCTCCCATGAAACATGAAAGGATGTTCAAGAAAGCTGAAATGGTGATCCATCAATTCTCTAATCTTAAGAAAGCCTTAAGCTTAGCTCATGATGAACTAAATCTGTACAAGACGGAGAAAACTGTGATGAAGTCCGAAATTTCAAATCTTAAGGACCAAATCAGAAGTATGACTCCTCTTCTCGATCAGAACCGCATCCTTGAAACTAAGGTTGCTGCACTTCAACTCCGGAATGATGACTTGGTAACCCAAATCAACGATCGCCAAAAGATTATTGATTCGTGGCTCAAGTCTCAATCCACCAAGGATAAAATCATGGATTTTCAAGTTCCTCCTGGAATTAAGGAAGGCCTAGGTTTTGAATCTGAGGAAGAGGAGAAGTGTGCATCCTCGAGTGAAAAGGATGAGGAAATTTTGGAACTAACTAAAGAAATTCCTAAGGGGAAGCATGCTAAAGGAAAGGGTAAAGAACGACAAATTAATTATGTCTACCCTAAAGGAAAGCAATATGGAAAGAATTACGTGTTGAAACCTAAGGATTACGTAGGCATTGAAGAGGAAATGGCTTATGGAATTGGTCGCATACCTGCTCCAACCGCTCTGGTGGAAAAGGTGGTGCTTGCCAACTCCAGAGTCGACCGCGCTTCTTCTTCGATCGCTCCTCCTTGCCTTCAAAAGCGGGAATAGCGTTCCCAGGAAATACGTGGTCAAACCAAAGCTGTTCCCTTTATCTCGTAGGACTTTTAGCCGGAACCGCTCCTCCAAAACCGCTTCCTTGTCCCAAACCGCATGCAACTCCTAAGAAGAGTAAGGAGTTAGTAAAACCTCATGAAGCTTGTAGCTATTATAAATGTTACGTGTGTGATGATTTAGGTCACAAGGCTGAGAATGCCTTTTGCGGTTCACATCCAATGCCGGGAAGAGTAAACCTCCTTACGTCAAGCGAGGTGTGGGTCGTAAGGGTTGCTAACTTCAGGACCCAAGGAATAAAGGGGGACCTCGTTCTTAATGTTTACATTTCAGGTCCTCTGCTTCATGGCTGGTCACTCCAAGGATAATGAATGGTATCTTGATAGTGGCTGCTCAAGACATATGACTGGAGATAGATCATTACTTGAAGATGTCGTTGAAGCAAGTGGTCCGTCTGTAACCTTTGGTGACAACAACAAAGGCAAGACCATTGGATATGGTGTTATAAGGAGAGGAAACCTAACCATTGAGAAGGTTTCTCTTGTTGAAGGACTCAAGCACAACCTCCTTTCAATTTCTCAATTTTGCGACAAAGGAATGCTTTGCAACTTCACGTCATCAAACTGCTTTATCAAAGATAGCATTTCCGGCGTCACTCTACTCACAGGGATTCGTAAGAGTAATATTTACATTATTGATCTAAATTCTGCATGTAGTATTACTAATCTCTGTTTTGTAGCTAAGAATGTGAGCGAAAATAGTTGGCTATGGCACAAGAGGTTGAGCCACTTGAACTTCAAGTATCTTGCAAAGATTGGTAGGGAAAACCTCGTTCGTGGTTTACCCAAAGTGGCGAACCACCATCCGAGAAATGCGGTGCATGCCGGCTTAGTAAGCGATCCACGTCGTCTTTCACTGGCAAGACCACTCCATCAACTTCAAGATGCTTACAAGCGCTTCACATAGATTTGTTTGGACCCGTAACCACTTTGCCATTGGAGGAAATAGATATACCTTAGTGGTGGTGGATGATTACTCAAGATATACGTGGGTTGAGATGATGATTTCCAAAGATGACTGCTATGAGATTCTCACCGCACTCTTTAGACGGCTCCAAATTCAAAAAGAAGACGACATCGTTAGTGTTCGATCAGATAATGGAACGGAATTTAAGAACAACGGTGTTGCTCGGTATTGTGATGACCGTAGGATTGATCACAATTTTTCAAATTGGTGTTCCACAACAAAATGGGGTTGTGGAAAGGAAGAATAGGACGTTGATTGAGGTTTGGGAAGACAATGATATACGAAGCGAAGCTACCTCGGTATTTTGGGGTGAAGCAATCAATACCGCATGCTTCACTCAGAACCGCTCCCTCATCAACAAAACCTATAACAAGACTCCTATGAGCTTTGGCGAGGAAGAACCCCCAACATTGCATTCTTCAAGATCTTTAGCTGCAAATGTTTTGTCCTCTACAACGGAAGAGAAAATAGAGGTAAATTCGGAGCCAAGGCCGACGAAGGTATTTTTGTTGGGTATGCTAAACATTCAAAAGCTTTTCGTGTTTTCAATAAAACTAGTTTAAAAATAGTTGAGTCTGTCCATGTTACTTTTGATGAGCATTCTCTCCTTGAGCCACATTTGGCTCCAAATGTTGCTGATGATTTTGTTGAGCATAATGAAACAGGTGAACCATCTCAAACCGCACTTGAACCTCAACCGCAAAATCCAGCACCCTCAACTGAAATTCCCTCAAACCGCACCTTTGAAACCGCACCTGAAGTTCCTACTCCAGATGCAACTCCTAGGGAAGAAGAAGTTGAGAATTCCCTATCCGGCTTATAGAACCTCTTCGTCAACTTACATATCATGACTTATTTGAAGGATCTAACGACGTTCCAATTGAAGATCTTGACAAACCTCGTCCAACCAGACTTACCCCCAGAGGTTCGTGAAGTCAGCAGTCACCCCCTCACAAATGTGATTGGTGATCTGTTTTCCGGTGTTCAAACAAGGAGATCGAACTATGACGAGCATACTTCACTTTTATCTCAAGTTGAACCCAAGAAGATTGATGAAGCACTCCAAGATTCCAGTTGGGTCGTTGCTATGCAAGAAGAACTCAACCAGTTTGAAAGATGCAAGGTCTGGACTTTGGTGCCTAGACCTCAGGATCAAGGAGTGATAGGAACTAAGTGGGTATTTAGGAATAAGATGAACGAGAATGGAAGCATCACTAGGAATAAAGCAAGGTTGGTTGCACAAGGATATAGGCAAGAAGAAGGAATTGATTATGATGAAACCTTTGCTCCAGTTGCAAGATTGGAAGCTATCAGAATCTTCTTAGCTTACGCCTCTTTCAAGCATTTCAAGTTATATCAAATGGACGTAAAGAGTGCATTCCTCAACGGCGAACTGCAAGAGACCGTGTATGTTGCCCAACCACCTGGATTTGAAGACTCCAAATTTCCCAATCATGTCTACAAACTCCAGAAAGCTTTGTATGGACTTAAGCAAGCTCCAAGGGCATGGTATGAGACTCTTTCTAAATTTTTACTAGAAAAAGGATTTAAACGTGGTAAAATTGATACAACTCTTTTTATTGCCAAATATAATGAGCATACTTTACTTGTTCAAATATATGTCGATGATATTATTTTTGGTTCTACTAATGAGTTACTTTGTAAGCGTTTCGAGAAGCTAATGAAAAGCAAGTTTGAAATGAGCATGATGGGAGAATTAACTTTCTTCCTCGGGCTTCAAATCAAGCAATGCGAAGAAGGTATCTTCATCAGCCAAGCCAAGTACACCAAGGAGTTGATAAAGAAGTTTGGATTAGAAAATGCTAAAGCATATGATACTCCTATGGCCACCGGCAATAAGCTAGATAAGGATCTCAAAGGTAAGAAGGTTGATCAAACTTTATATCGAGGTATGATCGGCTCATTACTTTACTTAACTGCTAGTAGGCCAGATATTATGTTTAGCGTCTGTGTATGTGCTCGCTATCAAGCAGATCCTAGGGAAGCACATCTTATTGCAGTCAAGCGTATAATCCGCTATTTATCTGGAACCACTAACCTTGGACTTTGGTATTCCAAAGATTCGAACTTCGATCTTGTAGGTTATTCAGATGCAGATTATGCAGCTTGTACTATTAACAGGAAAAGCACTAGTGGTACTTGTCAATTCCTCGGGAATAGACTAGTTGCTTGGGCCAGCAAGAAGCAAGCTTCAGTTTCAGTGTCAACCACGGTGAGTATATTCTTCTTTGGTAGTTGTTGCTGTCAAATCCTTTGGATGAAGCAGCAGTTGGTAGACTATGAAATCCATGAAGGGAATTGCCCTATCATGTGTGACAACACTTCAACTATTTCAGTCTCCAACAACCCTGTCATGCATTCCAAGACCAAGCATATTAATATCAAGTATCATTTCCTCAAAGACCATGTGGAGAAGAGGAATATCCATTTAGAGTACGTGGGGACAGACAACCAGATTGCTGATATCCTCACCAAAGCTCTTGACTCCAAGAGGTTTTCATTCCTTAGAGGAGAAATGGGTATGCTTGAACTTAAATAAATTCCATACTTTTTATTAGTTAACTTGTGTGTTAAGTATAGTTTCAATTCCACTGTTGAACCGCGTGCATCAAACCGCAAGTATATCCAACCGCACTGCAGTCAACCGCTTCACTCAAACCGCATGCGGCTCAACCGCTTGGATCTCAACCGCAGTTCAACCTGGAGTATTTTCTATCTTTACTTTTACTTACAGTTATTTAAAAAAAAAAAAAAACTGTTCAAATTCCTTTTATTTATTTTTCAGTCCTAATTTTTTCCTTAAGGGTTTATTTGCAAATGTTTTCCCACGAAAATTTAAATTTTGAGAGCATTTAATGCAAAGGGAACATTGGCATTTAATGGCCTTCATGTCAGCCGTCATTGGTTGATGGGATGAAGCTGAAAGGGTGCTATGTTTGCAATGATTCACTGAGTTGGTGAATCGGTCTGACCTTTCAACTGCCAAACCCTAATCCTTTCCTATATATAGAAGACATATTACCTTTTCAAACTTTTCACTGTCTTCTCTCTGTGTCATCGTACGTGTCTGTCAGAAACTACCAAACTTATTCTTCAAAACTTCATAAGTTTCTAAGTCTTTCTTCATCAATGGCACCCAAACCCATTGAAGACATGGTATGATTTCTTAAACCTAAACTCTTTAATCTTCTGCAAATCATTCTTGTTCTATTGTTTTCTGCCATTGTTGAACAAAGTGAAAGCTTCTAACAACCCTAACCTACTTTTGTTCATATATGCTTCATTTCTTGATTATTTTTGATGAAATATGTTAGGTTATGTTCGGATTATAGTTATTTGTTTGATTATGAACTTTGTTTTGTGATCAATCAACATCTTGAACACTGATTTTGAAATTTAAACTTTTTCAAGTTCGAAACCCACTTTTTGATTTTTTACTTTTTCTGGGTGATTCTGAGTAAAGTAGATGTTTTTATTGTTATATTGTTAATCTACTGCTCAATGTGATCATTTTGACATGTTATTTGTTCATTTTGGTTAACATTTTTTAAATCTCTGTTCTTGGTGTTCTTCGTGTTCTTCATGCATTCATGTGACTGTTCATCTCCATTCTCAGAAAAGTTCTTATGTTTTGGTTTGACCTAATTTTTCAAACTTGTTTTTCCATACTTAGAAAATTTCTAAAAATTTTGCTTATTGCATGTTTGAACCGCATCCTTAGAACCGCATGATATTCGTTTTGAAATCGCACTTACAGTTGCTAATTTATAATTTCAAAACCACATCTGTTTTTGGTTTATCAACCGCATTCTTGAAACCGCATGCCGTGATTTCAAAACCGCATACATATTATTTTTGAAACCGCATGCTTGAAAACTATTTAAGTTTTACTAAGTATATAGGCTGGACACCATAAATTTCCTCTCTAAGCACCGCTTGCAGTGTGGGATAATCTTGGATTACAATGCCACGTACTAAGTATATACTTTTGTGTTTTTCTTATTTGTTTCCTACCTGTGTTCACAGTTTCATTGTGGTTGGAAATTTTCATTTCCAAAACCGCACTATTGCCAACCGCATGTGTGCCCCAACTGCATATGAACTGTGATTTTCCTAAAGTGTTCTAACTTGTGTGTTTTATTTGTAGAATACCAAGTATTTCCTGCCAGGTTGGGAGATAAATGAACCAGAGTTGCGGTCTGATGCTCTGGGAAGAGAGATGATGAGAAATATGCAAGCTTCTGGAATCCTTCCCTTATTCAACAAGAATCAAACCTATACCATCCCTTCCTTCATTGACCAGTTTTATGAAACCGTGAAGGGAGAAAGCTGAGCTTTCGATGGTACCAAGATCCCCAACTTAGTGGGAGTAGTTGAAGGATTCGAGTCTCGATTGACTATTTGGATATCCGAAGCACCTACGATTTCCATGTCTCTGGTGCTCCCTGTTGAAGTTTCTCGGGAGGTTCAAGATGCTACTGCTCAACTCGACAGAAAGCTAGATTCTCTTTCTGGCCATTACAAGACTACGCCAAGGAGAGATTTTGGTGAGATTATGAGCCATCTCTGTTTTCTTGTAGGGAAGTCTGTGTGTGGGAAAACTGGGAACCACAACAACTTCACCTCTTCCCAATGGGAGTATTGCTGTGCCATTTTCAACGGCATGAAGCTCCATTGGCCCAAGATTTTGATGAGAGAGATTGCTAGCAGCATAGATGCTTATCAGCTAAAGGTCAAGAATGAGAAGATCAGATGGAGACCTTTTGGGAGAGTGCTGACCGCAATCTTTGGGAACTATCAGCATCTGGAGGAACTTAGGATTGCCACCCCAGAATTATGTATCAATTGGGGTATTGAAGAATCCTTTGGCCTAAAAGCTATGCATTCCTTCAGAAGATCTTTTGGGAATGATGATTATAAAGCCATATATGATGCTGATACTTCTCAAAATAAGGAGATGTACGTAGAGATGAATCCTGCTACTGCTTCAACCGCTCTGGGAAAAGCAATAAAGAAGGCCTCAAGGAAGAGGAAGGCCCCTGCAGAACCGCTCCCTAAGCCAACCTCAACCGCACCCTCTAAACCGCGTGGTTCGGTGATGCGAGCCCAAGCCAGAAGCAGCCAAGGAAAGAGAAAGAGAAAGAGAAGATGTCCCTTATTGATGAGGATGATGAAGAAGAGGAAGAAGATAATTCCATTGCTCCATTAGTGGCCAGGGCTAAGAAGGCCAAGCAGACTCAGATTGATCTGGCCAAGATGACTGATGAGGAGCTATCAATATTTTACAAAGTTGAATTTGAGAGACTTGAGAGGGAAAGGGTGAGAGGGAAGCGACGAAAGGAAAATCCAAGGATCGAATTCCCCAACCGCCTCCTTCTAAACCGCCCCAAACCCAACCGCTTGTTCAAACCCCTCCTCAATCTCCCATCCATTCCCATCAGCCATCCCCTGAAAAAACCCCTGCCAAAGCCCCAACTCCTGAACCGCATTCTCCTCCCCAACCGCAAAGAGCTGCAATCGCTCAGGGGGAGAAACCAAAGAGAGTTAAGCAAATAGCCCAGAAAAGGACCCCTATCAAAGGCCCCAAACGCTTTCTTCACCGCGTTTCTAAACAACCTACTCCTTCTCCACCTTCATCCCATTCATCCTCTCATTCAACTTCTCATACACCATCCAAATCCACCTCTTCCTCAAGCCAATACAGATCCCAAACTCCTCACCTCAGAAAACAAACCGCTCCCCATCTATCCACAATTCCAACCGCGCCCAATCACCACCTTACTCACATCACACTCCAGCCATCTCTATTTCAAACCTTAACCGCGACAAAACACCATCCCCTAACCGCGTCAATACTCCTCCACCTCCTGAATATTCCCCCAACATAAATCCCCTACTCCTGACCGCCTTCCTACTCCACCTCCTCAAACTTCCCTCATTCCAGAAACTACACCTATTCAACAGAAAACTCCCTCTGTTGAAGTTCACACTACCAGTTCCTCCTCCAATTCTAACCCAATCACTTCTGGAATCCCTACTTCTCACATTCCTCCTCCTCCAACCGCACCCATTCCTTCCATACCACTTTCAACCGCACCTTCCACTTTACCACAAACACTACCCATACACCCCTCAACCGCTTCACAATTCACTGTCTCAGCCACCCGTATATTCCAAACCCTCCTATCCCCTTTACCTCAAACTGCCCCTACAACCCAATCACAACCGCCTCCCTCAATTACCCAAATTCCATCCATCCCAACCGCCCCTTCAGACTATCTCCAAATTCTTTCCACCCTCCAACTGATTCAATCACAGTTGGTTGTAAACCAAGGCTATATGCTTAAACTTACTGAATCTAACCTAGCCTTAACCGCATCCAATGCCAGCCTTGAAGCCTCCAACCACACTCTTCTTTCCAAAGTGGACTCTCAAGCCACTGAACTGGTAATCATGAAAGCCCAATTGATTGATGCCATTAAGGGGGAGAGAGTTTCCACAGAAGCTGTCAAAACCGCAGCTACTGAGTGCTTTCAAGCTTTTAAAGAAGATCTAGCCAGAGGAGTGCTTAAAGCAATGGGTGATGCGGTCTCAAAGACTCAACTCCAAGAGATGCTTTCCAAGCTATCGATGAGTTTGTTTCTTCAACCAATCTTTGCTCTGGTATCCTTCATGAAAACCCTTGAAGATTCCCATCCTCAACCGCAACCGCAGCAAGCATCCACCTCAGCCGCCCCTGCTCAAACCGCCTTGGATGACCTGCAGCTCAAAATCTTTTCTGAACTGGACTCCCTCAAAGAAAGAATCAATGTTGACCTCAACATAGTGGGAGACAGTATCAAGGAGCGAGGTAAAGAATTTTGATGATGATATCTCCTTCGATTTGAAAACCTCAAGGCGAGGCTTCAACCTCAAACTTGACAACTCCATCAAGGAATTGAAGTCCAACTGAATGTATTTGTTGATGCGGAACCGCTTAGAGATGCTCTATCTACTCAAACGGTAGCCATTCGGGATGAGATCTTCACATTCTACAATTCCTTGAAGGCCTGCATTGAAGGATTTACAACTGAGATCAAGGAAAATGTTGCTGCAAACACCAGATCAGGTTGATCTTTGTTGGGCTAGCTTCTTCTTGAATCTGCAGCTCTCGAAGCTGTTGAAACCACTCTTGCTAGGCGGGTTGAAGACCTCAGAGCTTTAAGAAGAAATATCGAGAGGTGAAAGCTCGGCCTTCAGACCATCATCAGGACCGCAGTTGCCCAACCAGGAAGTGAATCAACCAAGAGAGCAACCGCGTCATCATCATCAACCGCCTCATCATCGACCGCGTCAGCATTAGGACAGCTCTTCTCTTTTGTAATTTCTTTTATCCTTTTTTGCTGAACTCCTTTTTGATTTGTTGGACCGCACTCCATGTATTTTTGTCCAACTTCCTTTTTTTGTAACCTTTGTATTTTGCTTCTCTACCATTGTAAGTGTAACCGCATTGGTAGTAATGGAAAATGCATCATTGGTTCCAAAACCTTGTTCATATCAAACTGCTTGTTTGTAGAACAATGAAACCTCTTATGGTTTATAACCTCATTCAAATATTTTCTAACTTAATATCACTATTTTTGAAATGAAGGTTAAACATTCAGTTTAAACCGCACTTTGAACTTAAACACACAATTTTTAAGTCTTATTTGAATGCATTTCTATAACTTTCCATATTGTAAGTTTTTATCTTTTAGAAAGTATAGAAATCTATAGCTTAAGCTAAGTGTGTGCATTGACTTGGGACATGAATTACCATGTTAATTCTTATGGACATGTTTTTACCAAGTACAATGTTTGCTTTAGTTATAGTAGGTAATGGCATCAATCAAATAGGGGGAGATTGTTGGGTATGCATGTTTTAACCCTCCTATTTTGTATTAGATTTGATTGATACCATAACCTCCTGTCTATTTTAAGGACTTTAGGACCCTATGTAATGAAGCTTAGACTTCAATTTTTTAGCTAAGTCCATTTTATAGAATAGGTTAAATTTAGGCTTGAAGACTGGCACAAGACTCATTGGATCTAAGGATATGCAGTTCAGAAGTTCAAAACCGCCTAGTGGAATTCTTGGTTAAGAACCGCTCCTGAACTCCAGTATGCAAACCGCCTTGTAGAACCGCACATGCAACTGCATTGCAGTTCCAAATCTCAACCGCACTGAAGGATCCTCAAACGCTGGTGAAACCGCTCTTGTCAAACCGCTCCTCACCAACCGCATCCAATGATTGGCTACTTGAAGTGAACCACTTTTTATCCGTTGGAATCCACGTCAGCAATATCAAAAGTCAACCACCAAATCTTGTCACGTGATTCAATGTCAGAGAAGATCTGCAAGGATCTTGAAAAGGTGACAGGTGTCCTAACCTCATTGCTTGCGGTGGGCACGATCGGCTTTATCTGCGGTACTGTACCAAAGGACAAAAGTGGATATTGTGGACCAATAGGATCGCATCAAGTACTGTCCTTACACAGCTGTATCCAACGGCTAGTTTCTTGATGCTTGGGTATAAATACCCCTAATCTTCACCATTTGAAGATTGCTTGAAAAATTGAGAAGTGTTGTGTTCATAGAAGCTGAAGCTACGCTTGAGAAATTATTCAACCCTTTGAATCTTCATCTTCATACTTCAAGAAATATTCCCCAGCCCAAAAATCAAGCCTTAACACATTCAAGAATCATTGAGCTCTACATCTCACAGATTTAAAGAGCCTTGATCTTGTTCTCACACACACACCTCACTTGTTTAATCACATAGATTATACATTTGAGATACACTGGTTATAGTCTAGGATTTGTTCTTCATAGAAAAGATTTTATTGTACTTTGTAATCTCTCAAATACTTAATATAAAATCTCTCTTAGAAATCCAAGACTAACCATCTTGGTAGTGGACGTAGATCGTTTATCGATTGAACCACTCGAAATATTGTGTTCTTATTTTCTGCATTTATATTTACTTGAACTTACTAATTATCTTTCTGTTTCTCTGTTTGATCTTTATATAGTTATCCATTATTGTGAAATAGTGTTTGGAGTTAACAAAGTCAAAACCACACGTGTTTGTAAAACTGCACTTACCAAAACCGCTAGCAAAATCGCATTTTACAAACCGCCTCTAAAACCGCTTTACACTCTATAATTCCGCTGTGCATTTTACACCATCACTTGCAGTCTGTTATCAACTGCAGGAGGATTTTGTAAGCAAGAGGTTTAGTTTTTAAAAGAGGGCGAAAAATTTTATTACAGCTATTCACCCCTCCCTCTAGCTGTATTTTCACCCTAGTTGCCACCTTTGGGACCAACAACACATTTGTCACATTCATTGATTTTAAATCCACTTTCAATCATGGCTTGATCAAACTTTTGATGCCATTTTTTTGTGCTTGTTTGAGGCCATACAATGACTTCATTAACTTGTACACTTTGTTTTCTTGCCCTGGAGCAGAAAAGCCCACTGGTTGTTCCATGTAAATCTCCTCTTCTAAATCTCCATTTAGAAAGGCAGTTTTTACATCCATTTGATGTACTTCAAGATTTCTCAATGCGACAATTGCAAGTACAATCCTAATAGACGTTATTCTTGTAACAGGAGAATACGTGTCAAATTAATCTAGGCCTTCCTTTTGTCTGTAACCTTTAGTTACAAGTCTAGCCTTATACTTATCAATTGTTCCATACGCCTTCCTTTTCCTTTTGAAAATCCACCTATATCCTAGTGGTTTACTTCCCGGAGGAAGATCCACTAGTTCCCAAGTGTGATTTTGCAAAATGGAATCAATTTCACTCTTAATGGCCTCTTTCCACAAAGGTCCTTTGGAAGAGCTCACGACTTCTTTATAACTTTGTGGCTCACTTTCTAGCATGTAGGTTAAAAAATCTGGGCTATAGGATTTTTCTACCCTAGCTCTTTTGCTACGTCGAGGTTCCATTTCCTCTACTTCACTTCTATCTTGAACGTGTTCTTCTTCTATTGAATGTTGTACCCTAGTTGATGAGCTTGCCTCATTTCTTAACTTATATGGGAACACATTCTCAAAGAAAGACACATTCCTAGATTCCATTATAGTATTATTGTGTATATCTTGAATTTTTGATTCATACACAAGAAATCTATAAGCACGACTATTGTGTGCATATCCAATGAATATGCAGTCAACAGTCTTAGGTCCAATTTTCACCCTTTTAGGTGGAGGTACGGCTACCTTCGCAAGACACCCCCCACTCGCAAGTATTTGTAATATGGCGCTCTTCCATGCCATAATTCATATGGGCTCTTGTTTAGTTTATTTCGAGGTACCTTATTTAACACATAATTTGTCGACAACACGGCTTCTCCCCACATGTTAGAAGGTAATCCCGAACTTATCAACATGGCATTCATCGCTTCTTCTAATGTCCGATTTTTACGTTCGGCAACACCGTTTTATTGGGGTGTATAAGGTGTCGTGGTTACATGTTTAATTTCATATTGAGCACAAATTGCCTCAAATGGAGATTCATATTCCCCACCACGATCACTTCTTAGCACCTTAATTTTTCGGTTTAATTGATTCTCAACTTCATTTTTATAGAGAGTGAACTTCTCTATAGCTTCATATTTACTTTTGATGAGGTACACATAGCAATATTTTGTGCTATCATCAACAAAAGTCACAAAGTACTTATTGTCATCACGTGATTGTGTTGATTTAAAGTCACATATGTCCGTGTGAGCTAACTCGAGTGGTTCACTATTTCTTGTTATTGGATGGAATGAAGGTTTTGTAAATTTTGATTCTACACAAGTTTCACATTTGTGTTTGCAATCAACTTTAAAGTTGGGTAAGCAATTCAAGTTAATTAATCTATAAATGACATCATAATTAATATGTCCTAATCTACCATGCCACAAATGGAAAGACTCAAGCAAGTAAACGGAAGAATTATTCATTGCATTGATTTTTGGCTTAATCGTCATTACAAGTCTTAGACAACTTCTTCTCTAAAGTTCTATTCTTTTTTTTTTTTCAACAGAAAGACGAATAGCACACACCTCAACATTTATTTATATTTGAGGTGATTATTGAAATACTTTCAAGTGTAAATCAATTTTACAATTATTGTCTTCACTTGAGAATTTTACTCAACACCATCTACTCGACATGGTTTTCATGAAAGACACTTTTCAATTCTTTCATTTTACTTTTTACTGTTTATGGAGTCCACTATTTTAAAATCAAGGAAGCGGCCTACTATGAATTTCATTGCATCCGCATTTTCGAATTTACATTTATAGTCCAACGACTCCCACAATTTTCTTTTGCCGTTTTCTTAGGTACTATATATGTTATATAACGAATCTGACAATCCGTTAAATATATAGTTCCGACAAAGAAAATTCACATGCTTCAATAGCACTCACGACTTGAACATTCTTCTCAACTTAGTTCCAACGAACTTTTCAATATTTCTCACTATGATTCTCGTGAACCATAAGAGACATCTCATCCATCGTATAAACACTAGAAGTGGTGTTACCACAATTAATTTATACAATCATCTCAACATCCTTGATGTCACGGGCCAATCAATCTTTTTAACATTAGTTGATCTCATTAAGCAAAAGAACTTATTATTAGTAATTTAATTCACAAAAACTGCTTTCCTGTGAATTTTATATCTTCATCTACGGATATTAGAATCCGATCTCCACCGTCCAAAATGTTTTTCTACTAGTTTCAAACCTGTTCATCGAATTTGAGCTTGATCCAACGGTTAACGAAGTGGAAATGATTTTTTTCACAGCTGGTCATTGAAAAACTGTGCTGAAAATTTCCTTCTATTCCTCCGTTTCCCATCTCTTTTCATCCCTCCGTCGTAGAAACCACGCCACGAGCTTTCGTCAATCTGAAATCCTTTCTCAATAGGAATTAAGTCTTAAGATTGTTGGCAGAAATTACAATAACAGAAGGAAAAGAGTTACAGAAATTAAAAATAAAAATATAAACTGAATAAATTTGAAGAAACAAATCGGCAGTAACAATTGGTTGTTGTACACGAGCCCTGATGAATCAGTCTCCTTCAGACTTATTCGTCCCCTCAATGATAGTGCTTGAGGCTTTCGTGGACGCGAGTCTCTCAGGATAGAACGTGCGGATCGGGGGCACTTTGTACCTAAAGTTTCCGGCGAATTGACAGTGTGTCTGGACAGTATCACCATGATGCAGAAATGTACGGAGGCCAAAGGAAAGATGCTACAATATGCAACGAAAGAGAAAGGGGAGGTTGCTGGAAAAAAATTATGGTGTTCTTCAAAGAATTGTTTGTGGCTCGATTTGTGGCTCCATCTCATATCTAATAACTGGGCAACCGAACAGTCACCATTTTAATTCTGTGTGACTGTTACAAAGGGAGGAAATCAAACAGACAGACATTAAGATTGCTGTTACAAGTCTGTTCATGATCATGAGAATACAAACAGACATTAAACTTGTCATTACAAGTCTATTCATGATCATGAGAATACAAATAGACATTAAACTTGCTGTTACAAGTCTGTTCATGATCATAAGAATACAAATAGACATTAAGCTTGCTAAATTTTATATTCCCATTCAATGTGGGATAACCACATTTTCCCACTTTCAATCCACTAACTTTGAGCCTTAATATCTCATTCATCCATTAACCATTTTGGACAAATAAATATTTGATTTCAATGTTCTTATGGAGTAGAACACAAATCTACATTCAATTTGGTCATTTAACAAATAACCCATTTAGAAAAAAATTTCAAATTTTCTTCACACCCACTTACATTTTTCCAACAGTTATTAGAATTTTAATAATGTATTAATAATAAGTTTTAAAATTACATTTGGACGATTTTTAAGAACTTGATTATAAATTAATTAAATAAACCACTAAAAAATAAAAAAAAAATTATATAGTGAGAATATTACTCTCTTCATTTGAAAAGATATTCATTTGATTTTTCGAAATATTTTTTTTTTAAAAAATATTAAATCACTTAGTGATTTAATAATTAAAATTTTAAATTTTTACTAAAATAACTATATTGAAAATAATATTATATCAATGTCCACTTATATTAATCATCTAAAAATTAAATAGAACTATATGTCCGAAATAGCTTATAAAAACATATTGAGCCTATTTTTATTTTTTTGAATAATGCTTGGTAGTATTTTTAATAAAAATGATCAAAAAACAAGGGTTATTGTACTTATTTAACTCAAATATATTTTTCTATTTTTCTTTGATTATTCACTTTATGATAATTATTGTACTTATTTATTCCATCCTTAATAGACGATTGCATGCCTTTTCACTAAAAAAATTGTGTCAAAATTGTGGAGTATTAAGAAACCACTATTTTTAATAATTTAATCAAATCAGTAAACAAGTAAATTAAAGAGTCGTAGTACCTGCTACTCTATGAAGTTGTCTATAGTTAAGATGCAAATCAAATAGTCTTCTTGTTCCACCTTAAATTGCAAGAAAATGCTATGTCACGATAATTAACAGAGTATGTAAGGTGTTGTGAATGTGGATAATGAGGTAGGAGAGAGAAAATCAGGTAGTGAATGATAACTACGTAGTTATTGTTAGTATAACAAATGAGTCTTATTAGTTATTAAGTATTAAAAGTTTTACATTTTTGAATTTTTCAAGTTTTAATGGGACACCAAATGAGGTAAGTTTTGCAATTCGAGGTGGGATAGTACTAGCCAAATTTTTTAATGGTCAATATAAATGAATTTTTAACAATAATTTATGTTAAAATAGACTTCACAAAATATTTTTGGTCATTTATATTAAATCCTGACCATCATTTTATGAATAATTATTTATGTTCATGAAACACTTAAAATAGTGTCTTCAAAATTATATTTTCTTATATGATTAATTGTTTTTATAAAAAGATTTTTTTCCTTTTCTGAATTAATTTTCTTCAAACTAAGTGGGTTTTTTTAGCTAATAGTTATAATGTATATTAAAAAAACAGGCTTAAAAATCTTATCCATCCACTTTTCTTACACAATTTTTAAGTTTATTATTGATAATTTATTAGTTAATTAAAAACCCAAGAAAAATATAAAATAAGAAATGAGATTTTATTGCCTTATTGAACAATTTTCTTAAATAGTAATAAAGACATAAGTTTCGATGAGTGTTATATAGGTGAACTTTTACAAATAAAAAAAAAATTGGTGAACAAAAAGTACGGGAAAGAGGTTTTAAAAAACTGAGATAATTAATTTGCATTGAATATTTAAGTTGAATTTTTTGGGATAGTAAATTGTTTATTCATTGCAAAAAAATAAATAAATGGATTATTTATCGTTTAAAAATATTTTCTATAAAAGCTATTTTATATGGTTTTTTAAAATAAAAAACTATAAAATATATATATTTTTAAAAATATATAATATTAGTTAGAAAATACGGAGTATGACTTTATAAGATTAGACAAAATGACTATTTTAAAAGATATGTATAGAAAAATAGAGTTGTTGATAATATTAATTTCTTAAAAATGAGATAATTATTATATTTAATAATATTATGCAAATAAAATGAGATAGTTATAGTATTTTTTTAATTTAGTTCATGTTATTTGTCAAAAAAATTTGGTTGTGCGTTTAACGCACATAAGTTTTACTCCCTCCGTCCCAGACCAATGGTCTTGGGGTTGGTTTTCACGCTTCTTAAGAAATTTTTAAAAAAATGAATAAAGAATTGTAAGTGGGTAGAAAATTAGAGGAGAGAGAATGTAAAAGTTAAATGTGGGGTATAGAATAGTAGTTAATGATTGATTTTTTTGTAAGACCATTTACAATGGATTCAACAACCCAATTTTTTCAACACCCTTTAAAACACGACACATCATCTTCTCTCTCTTCCACCTAATTATTCAACATCCCATTCAATTTTTAACCCCTACAATAGTTTCAACACCCATATTTTTTCAAATCTCTTCCAACTCATCATCCTATACCCCACCACTTTTATTTTATTTTATATTCTTTATTTTTATTGATTAGTAAAATAATAATTATTATTATTATTATTATCATTTATAATTAAAAAAAATACTTCTTACTCATTTTATTTTATTTTATATTTTTTATTTTTCAATATAATTAATTTATATTGAAAAAATAGTATTTTTTTTCTGTGTCCAAATCAAATGAAACAAGATTCTATTTGTAGATAAAAAAAATTATGAATTTTGGTGTAAAATTTTTTTTTTTTTGATATAAGATAATTGATTTTAAAAAATTCGGAGGATTTAAAACAAAAAAAGTTTCAGTGCCCAATCACATAGTGACATGTGGCAACTTCATGAAAAAAGCAAAAAAAAAGGGGAAATTGAGGCGCAGACGCGCCTGTGAAGTGCATGTACTCCACGCGCCATTTACGGCCCAATCATACAGTGACACGTGGCAAGAACGGGCCCAACAAAATTTTTCAACACCAGTTGAATAAATTCAACAATACACAAAATCTTCAACAGTTGAACACTCCATTGCAAAGCCTTCAACTGTTGAAAGACTTTTTCAACACCCTAATTTTCTACCATTGCACTTGGTCTAAGTGGGTAGTAGATTAGATGAGAGAGAATATAAAAGTTAAATGTGGGATAGGAAATAGTAGTTAATGATTGTTTTTTTTGTAAATATGTTAAACTTATAAGGGTATAATGAATGATTTTTTTGTAAATATATTTAAATTATAAGGGTATAAATGTCCGAAACACTGTTCAAAACATGTCATTTATGGAAGGGACTCTTGAAGTGAGATGGACCAAAAGGGTAAGTAGGACACTTTAAAGTGGGAAGGTGGGAGTACTAGTTATGCCTAAAATATCGACGAATTAACTACAACAATTATTTTTATATATTAATGAAATGAGAATAATTTGGTTATGGCTTAGGGGTGTGCAACAAAACCGAAAAATCGAAAAAATCGAACCGAAATCGAGAAAATCGGACCGAAAAAATCGAAACCGACAAAATCGAAATGTTAATGGTTTTAACCATTTAAAAACCGAAACTTTCGGTTTCGGTTTTGGTTTCAAATGAAAAACCGAGCCGAACCGATATTATTAAAACAACGTATCATTTTAATATATATATAAATTTCATCTTCTCATCTTGCTTTAGAGTTAAAATTATGCTAACGATAGTTTAACTGTTAAATGACTATTGCATCTTTCCTTCATTTAAGAGCTCTCCAAGTACACCACGAGTCAGAACTTTTAACTGTTTGCCATTTTTAAGCTCAAGTAGAGTGGCAATTCAATTGAAAATCAAGAGATTCAAGACAATCAAAGTGACTGAGCTTTATCCTACAATGCATGGCACTAACACTCACACACCTGTTCCACACACCTGTTCCACACACTAATGTTTAAAAGGGGATTCTTAAACAGATTATTGAAACATATAATTATACTATTAAAACGACGTGTCATTTTAATATATATATAAACCATCAATATATGCATGTTCTTTTCATCTTATTGAAACCGAACGACACCGAATCAAATCGACACCAAATCGAAACCGAATAAAATCGAAACCGAATAAAACCGAAGCTTAACGGTTTTAAAATACAAAAACCGATATCTTTCGGTTCGATTTTGGTTTTAGCCTAAAACCGAACCAAACCGGACCGAGCACACCCCTATTATGGCTTGTGGCGATCCAGCTTTTTCAAATGGAAGCAAACCCTTGTATGTTTCACGGGCCTAAATTGGGTCCAATATCCACTCTTTACACCCAAATTCTAATCAAACTATGAAATGTACTAGCCCAATTTCCTGAATCACAGGCCCATTTTTCTCACCTAGTACTCCCTCGGTTTTCACCAATAATAAATAAATAAATAAATAATTATTGCTACTTTACTGTCCCAAATTAAATGTTCATTTTTTTTTAAATCTGCTTTATGATCAAGAGTAAATTTAAAAAAATTTGATCATTTATTTTGAGATGGAGGTAGTACCTTTTTATAAAAGCTGTAAAACTCTACCCTTATGAAATCTTCCTGGCATACATTACTTCACTTAAAAATTTAGAAAAAATACAATTAATAATTAATAAATGAAATAAATTTAATGCTGTAAAATTGAGATATAAATGATTTTAGCAAAAGAAAAAAATGGTTAAATATTTGTACCAAATACAAAGTTTTAAAATTTCTTTTGTACAATACAAAAGAAAATAAGTAATTGATTAAACACAAATCTTGTGAAAAAAGCATTTTACCCTAAGCTTAGGGCAGGTAAAACGTGTTTTTGAACCGAATCAGTGCTTAGGGTTGGCAAAACATGTTTTTGAACCGAATCAGTGACAATTTTGTAAATAACTAAAACTTCCTTAAAAACCTATGCGGTGACATTTTCGTAAATTCTAGAGGTTTTCAATGTCCACCGGCAATCGTTAACTTTAGAACTGACACTACTAATAGTAGCACTGACATTTTTTCATACATATGATGTACTGTTACTTTTGAATACATGTGCTGACACTCATTAAAACACATGCTCTGACACTCAATAACAAAAATTACAAAACTTATACATTGGCACTCCTTCCTTGTAACTAACATTGGTTGTATCATTTTAATGCCAGTAACTAACATTGGTTGTATCATTTTAATGCCAGTCAGGAGCGAATTTAGTGTTAATGCTAGCCGATCAAATTCTATTTCTTTTCGAAAAAATATAATAAAAATTACACTATTTATTAAGTGCACCCGCAGATAAGATTACATAATTTCACATTTGTTGTGAATAGATCCTATAACTAGTTTAGTTGATAAATTGTTAAAATTCATCACTAAAGATCAGGTTTCAAATCCTCCTACCTAAGATCAGGTTTCAAATCCTCCTACCTACAAATAATTTCAAGTTACTTTTAGTCTCTAATATGAGAAATACTTTTATTTTTCAAGATTTTACTTAAATTATTTTATAATCATGTCATAAATAATTTTTATTTATTATTCAAGTTACTTTTGGCATGTTGGAAGGGTTTCAAATAGCGGTAAGTTCTTGCCTTATCATTAGTGCCTCTTCAATTTCTGCAACTCTAATGAGCACAATGCGAAATGCACAATTCCAATGTCCAGTGGTAATTCTTGAACCATCTTTGATAATAATAAGTATATTTAGAACTTGGATGATATTTTCTTTCTTGGAAACTAAAATTATGACTGGACATGATAACGGAATTCCACTTCCCCCGGTCTGGGTCCGAGTTTTTTGTTTGAACAACATAAATATAAACTACTCTTATAATATATAACTCAGTGAAAATCCCACTTCTGCCTAGTATCCATTCTTGTCGAACAGGTTATCTGCCAAATGGACAGGCCCCAATATCATGCACAGATAATGGTGAAGCCATTTTTGTCATTCTCTTGGTATTGTAACTGTTCATGCTAAATTTGTTTATTGCCTGATTGTCTCGAGCATTTAAATTCCAAAGAGCCTTACTTTCAGACAATATAATGTGCAGAAACATTTGGGGATATTTCTTTTCTTGAATTCGTCACTAACATCTAAAATCATTTAGTTGAGCTTCATGCGTTTCACTAATCAAAACATGTTCCTAATTTCTACTTGTTTGTTCAGTCTATTGTGGTTATAAGTAAATTAGATATTCATTTGTTTATAATGCCATTTCGACAGGAGGGGTTCTAGATGCAGGTGTAAATCGTAGTCCGAGTGCTTATCTTAATAATCCTGCAGCAAAACGTAGCAAGTACAAGTATGATGTTGATAAAGATATGACTCTGCTTAAGTTTGTAGATATGACTAAGCGTAATGAAGTTTAATTTTTACTCCATTACTCCCTCTTCTTCCTTGGTTGACTCTCATCCTTTCTCCTCTTCCCCTTCTTCCTTGGTTGACAATTTTGGAAGTTCTCTGATTTTGACCTAACAATTTTGAAAATAGGGACCATCTTTTTGGGACAAATAAAAAATGACAAATGGGAACATCATTATGGGACGGAGGGAGTAATTTGCTTGTTGTTAACATATTAGAGGCATTTTTTCTTCAATGCAGACCAAGAATTACAGAAACTTGCCGCTTCCTACTAAGCTTCATCTGGTAAACCAGCAACTGGATTTATGAGTGTTGCAAAACGTGTCGAAGTTCACTCACGCAGGTGATAAACCCAAATTTATCTCTCGCATTTTGTCAAACCAAGCTGTGGTGACGTTAGCCCAAATGTTCTTGGTGCGGTACTGTACAATCTTTGGGTTACCTTGCGATTTCAATCATAGTACTTGTGGTGGGAAGAATGAGTTGTGTATTGCTCGAGGACCATGGTTTGTATCTCCCTTTCTCTTCTGTGTGTTTCCTTTATATATGTATGTGTGTGTATATATACATAAATACACACACACACATATACTCCCTCCGTCCCATTACAATTCACTCACTTACTGTTCACGCGTAGATTAAGGAAAAAAATAATGATATAAATATTGTGAGTATAAAAGTAAAATAGGAGAGAGAATGAGTGGACTGAATAGTAAATTATAATGGTGTTGTGAGTATTAAAATAATGTAGGAGAGAGAATAAGTGGAGGGAGTAGTGATAAAAACTTTCCTTTTTAGGAAGTGTGATTTGTAGTGGGACGCCAAAAAAAAAAGTGTGTGATTTGTAATGGGACGGAGGGTGTATATGCTTGTACCTAGAAATATTGATGTTACTGCAATTCCTTTTATTTGCTTTGTACTGCTTACCGTATGAATTTGAAAGTACCCGTATCATTGGAGAAAGACAATTTAAAAGAGCTACTGATCTTTTCAAGTCTACATCCGAGCTGTTGAAGGGAAAGATTGATTCTCGCCACAATTTTTTGGATTTCTCTAAGATTGAACTTGAAGTGACAATTCCTAAACAGGGAGGAGGAAATGAGTTGTGAAAAACTGCAAGTGCAATTTTCTGAAGTTATAACAACTAATGTTGTATACAAAAAATGTATTAAAAAATTGTAATATTATTTCATTAACATTATCATCAATTTATGGAAATTATTGTCTTAACAATTATTATTTTATCTTTATCATTAATTTTATACATGAGTAATTTCTTATAATTTTAACTTTCTTTGAAATAATTTTTTATTCGTGTGTTTAACGCACGAGTGTAACACTATTAAAATTAATAATATTCAAATATATCCGCCTTTTTCGTTAGTTTAAGGAGAAGGTTTAAGGAGAGAGCAAGTTTTGGGAGAAACAAGTTTCTCCGTAAATTATAAAAAGTCCACATTTTTTCTACTTGCAAGTAGTTAGCGAATATTTAGGAACAGTTTATAAAACAGGACTTTCTATAACTTAAGGAGAAACTAGTTTCCCCCAAAATATTGTGTTAAGGAGAAGGATGAAATTATTGAATTTAAGAACACGTCTGCATTATAGAGAAAAGTATAAGAATACTTTACTTTACAATCTTTTATACATATACTCCCTCCGTCCATTTACATGGTTCATATTTTCTATTTTGGGCGTTCATTTACATGGTTCACACTTTGTTTCTTTCCTAAAATGGAAACCTTAAATCACTATTCTCTCCACTCATTCTCTCTCCTACATTAAAAGTGGGCTTTAGGAGGGTACTTAAATTATAATTTTCTATTCCCTCCACTCATTCTCTCTCCTATTTTATTTTTAAATTAAAAAAACAACTTACTTTGAAAATAATATTTCCTCTTTAATTTACGTGAGAACAGTAACTGTGAACCAACTATGCGGACGGAGGGAGTATATACTTCATCCGTTCCATTCGAAAAGACAAAAATTTTCATTTTGGATGTTCTATTTAAAAATGTACACACCAAAAATGGAAATCTTTTAACACTTTTTTATTTATAGGTCTCACTTGTTATACGTACAATAACTATCAACTTAATATTTTATAGGGAGAGTGACCGAGAAGTTCTAAAAAAGTATCATAATGTCCGAGAAGTTTCTTCACCATGTTGTATTATAGATGCAGTATTATATTCACATATGAGTGAATATAATAATATTGCATGCAGTATTATATATTACTGCATAAGAACTTCTAGGTCATTTCGATTTAATGAAGAACTTGAGGAAAACTGATTTGTTCCAAAAGGAACTTCCGAGTCAAATTCCCTATTTTATACCCCACTCTCTCTTTCTCATATCTCACTTTTTATACTAACAATACAACAGTTATTTCACTATACATTTTCCTTAATTCTCATATATAAGATCAATTTTATACCTTTTCGGATTAGATGGAGGAAGCATATAACATTAAGTGCTGGCTACAACACTTTAAAATTCTAGGCACAATGTACAATCCAGAAAAGATATTGGTTAAAGATTTTATCCTCGAGGAAATTTCGTTTTTAAATTAAGAGCTGGACTCTAGGAAAGTGAATATTCCATGCATGATCCGAGAAAAAGACATCTAATAAGTCAACACACTGGATTTATACTAGTAGTAAAAGACCCTTTGAATAACATTTATTGATCATAAGAGATGAAAGCTTGCAAGGCCAAACTTCTTCACGACACTTATCCACGTTATTACGTATCACAGATGGGAACGCCAAAAAAAAAAAACAAATAAAAAAAAATAAATTCTTACGAAGCCTTGTCTTTTTTTGGATACGGATATTGTAATCAATACTATGGGTGAGTTTGACATTGCTTCTTATTCCCTGAAAGTGATTTTTTAAAAGTGATTTTAGAAAAATCGATTATTTATAATAAATACTAAAATTTATAAGTATGTTTGGATAGTATATCTTCAAAACTGATTATTAAAGATAAATATCAAAAATGACATTTATGATATGTATCTCGATATAATAAATGTATAAAAGAGATAGATGTTATTATTGTAAAAACAACACAAATAACAACTTCTAAGAATCACTTTTGGCAAATTTGGTCATGTGGCTAGACGTTTCTACTAACACTTTTTTACGTTTTAACAGCTTAAAATCATAATCAGTATTGTTATCCAAACGCTATTAAAAGTGATTTTGAGCTTCAAAAGTGATTATAAGCCACAAAAAAGCACTCCCAAACTCACCCTATATGTGCTGTTTCATGCGCTCAATTTTCGGCAAGTGACATTATCTAACAATAGCCCAAGTGTTTTTAGAACATTGCTCTTCACGAAAAACGCTACAACAACCACCCTTCTAAAATGAGGGTCAATTATTTTATTTTTTTTCAAATTTATTTTTATCTAAAGCAAATTTGAATTTTCTTTGATATTCAAGTTCGATCAAAATGAGTGCTTGCTTTAGAACGAATTTTTGCCACATTTATGAGATGGATAACACGATGAATTGTGTGTTTGAAGTATCATATGCAAAGGCAAACGCATAATTTTTTTCTAAGAGATCAAGATTGTTCATGTTTTTTTTTTCATATAGAAATATGGCAAAAAAAGGATTAAAATTGACAAAATAATAATATTATTTTTGCATATTTTCTACTAAACACTATTTTCTTTACATGGTTTTGCCACTACTTACGATTACATACTCTCTCCACACCTTCCGTCCCACCTTAAAACGAATTTATTTCTCTTTTGTTTCGTGACATCTCAAATCGAATTATTGAAAATGACAAATAATCTTCACTATTCCTCACATTCATTCTTTCATACTTTATTTTTAAATTCACAACACTAATTAACTTATTATCATTCTCACTCATTCTCTCTTATACTATAACTATTATACTCACAACCCCTCTTTTCTACTTCCCTTTTTTAATTATTGTGCCAAAAAAACTAGTTCGATTTTTGATGAGACGAAGGGAATACTGTACTTAATTTAACTTAGCCACCAATCTCATAAAATGAGCCACAAGTGAGAGATTATACAATCCACAACTGAGAAATGAGAAGTGCATTAACTCATGTTTTATGTTTGCATATGCAACCTGTTGTGAATTTGGTGATACCCCGTTGCAATCTAGACAAGAAATCAACACACCCACAAGCACAAAAATGGAAGAAACACACACACAAGAACACAAGAGTTGTTTACCCGGTTCATTCAACACATGAACTACGTCCGGGGGCAATTGCCAAGCCAATATGTATTAGACACCTTCTAATATGTTGCTACAATGAGTTCTAGGTCGAATCTATGTTTATATAGTTGTACAAGGAAGCCCTAAATCAATATTAAGAAGAGATCTCATCAAAATAGGAAACAAATAAAACTGATGCTGAAGATTCGGGCATAGCGCGGCCGCCCTCATGCTCCTGCGCGGTCGCCCTCGAATTTCCACCGAGCCATCAAGTTACTGCCCAAGTGCGCGGTCGCGCACCTCCACCAGCGCGGTCGCGCAGCTCACCAGAAACTCCGAATTTGAACCCCTTTCTTGATCTCACCAACTCCTCCGACTTAGGCTCCTCCTCTTCCTCGTAGTTTAGGATCCAATCCCAACAATCTCCCACCGGAGACTAAATTAACAAACATAGAAACACCCATCAACTCCCACCACAGAGTAATGACCTTCGAACACATTTCCCCCCCCCCCCCCATATTGGCTTGACACTATCGAACCTCTCCTCAAGTACTAAGGCGAGTTGAAATCAAACGACGTTTCAACCTCTCCGTGTTAGATGATTCTTGCCTCCCCAAATCAACTTCTACCTTGATTTTTCCCCGCAAGTCTAACTTCGCCTTCTCCCTCCAGACCCACCTTCCTCGCAATGCTTCCCCTTGAAACTTGGACACACCTTGTTTCTTGCATCGTCTGCTTTTGGTCTGAACACGCTCTCTGTTAGGGCACTTGGACATCCACACCACGTTGATCAACTTTGTGTCCTTCTCCCCCCTAACATACCGTTTCTTGATGTCTCCCCTTTTTACACCAATAGGCCGGTTCTCTAGCCTCTTGCTCCCATCGGAACGAATGTCGACATTGTAGGTAGAGTACAACATCTTCCCCTTAACCCCACGAGCTACCACCTTAGCCCCTTTTGTGACTTCCCAAGACCCACCAATGAAAGACATACCATACCCTTCACTGTCAAGTTGTCCCACAGAAATCACTCTCCTCCTCAAATCCGGAACATGCATCATGTTGTGTAGTTGTAAAACAGCCCCGTTAGGTGTCTTCATCATCACATCCCCCTTACCTTTGATCTTCAATGGTTGACCATCACCAAGATAGATAACCCCAAAATCTCCAGTTTTGTACTGCTTCATTGATTCTGCATCCCTACTAGCATGACAAGAAGCTCAAGAATCCAACACCCAATCTTCACCCGACTGCTCCTCTCCTAGGATTAATACATCTCCACCATCATCTACCACGTGTGCACCACCATCTTTGCCCGGACAGTCATAACTGATATGACCTAATTCGCCACAATTGTAGCACTTGACCTTTTTCCCCTTTTTAGGTCTTCCCCTATTTCTCTCCACCCTAAGTGCAGCCCCATCTACGGAAGATTCTCATCTTTTCTCTTTCCTTCGCAACTCCTCTTGAAGGATGAGATCTCTAACCTCCGTATACACCAAACGCGTCTTTGTTTTTCGACATACTAATCGTTGTGACAGTAACCTCCCAACTATCAGGCAATGATTTTAGTAGAAAACAAGCTAGCACTTCATCGGAGAAAGTAGTATCAACACTTTTCAATTTGTTCACCATACCTTTGAAATTGTCGATATGACTTGCTGCTGTCTGCCCCTCTGACATCTTCGCATTCGCAAACCTCTTTATCAAGTGCACCTTATTGATATTAGACGGCTTCTCATACATGTCTGACAGCGTTTGTAGCAACTCCACCGTTGTCTTGGCCTCCATAGCGTTCCGTGCAACGTCGTCGGTTAGAGCACTCCTCACTGCTCCTAACGCCTTCCGATCCAACGTCTCCCAATCTCCTTGTGACATGTCTTCGGGCTTCTCCTTCAAGGGTTTATGAAGATCCTTACAATAAAGGTAATCTTCAATCCTTGTCCTCCAGAACGTGAAATTCACACCGTTGAATTTCTCGATTGAGTTCTTCATCTGATTGCTTCACCAAAATCCCCAAGAACGCGATTCAAAATTAATCAACTAATGAAAAAACTTTGAATCCTCCGAACCAATGCTCTGATACCAGTTGTTGTGAATTTGGTGATACCCCGTTGCAATCTAGACAAGAAATCAACACATCCACAAGCACAAAAATGGAAGAAACACACACACAAGAACACAAGAGTTGTTTACCCGGTTCATTCAACACATGAACTACGTTCGGGGGCAATTGCCAAGCCAATATGTATTAGACACCTTCTAATATGTTGCTACAATGAGTTCTAGGTCGAATCTATGTTTATATAGTTGTACAAGGAAGCCCTAAATCAATATTAAGAAGAGATCTCATCAAAATAGGAAACAAATAAAACTGTTGCTGAAGATTCGGGCATAGCGCGGCCGCCCTCATGCTCCTGCGCGGTCGCCCTCGAATTTCCACCGAGCCATCAAGTTACTGCCCAAGTGCGCGGTCGCGCACCTCCACCAGCGCGGTCGCGCAGCTCACAGAAACTCCGAATTTGAACCCCTTTCTTGATCTTACCAACTCCTCCGACTTAGGCTCCTCCTCTTCCTCGTAGTTTAGGATCCAATCCCAACACAACCCTCGGCTCTTACATGTGATGAACTAATTGCTTCTTTATTAAGGTTTTGAGTAGATTGCTTTGCAACACCTAAAGCAAAAGGTAAGGCCATTCCATGTGTACCACTCCCCATACATTAATCCTAATCATAATCCATTCTCTCTTTTCTTTACATACATCCAATTCCAATTAGTCACCTCATTCCAAATTTCAATGTTATCCACCATAGTTCGTGATATCAGACTTTTATAACACTATTTGGATCAACCACAAAGAGTTTTTTTTTAACGCTATTTCACTCCATCATTCTTATTCAATTGTTCATTTGAAAAAAATTGACTCTCAATTTGACATTTCATATAATTGCACACGTCAGTCAAAAATGACATGTAAACTCGATTCATACAAACTATCATAGCAATGATAGAGAAACAAAAAAAAGTAACAAAATCTTACTTACAAAATGAGTTTATGATATTTTATTGATTTTATCGATAGTGAACCCGCTACAATCTAATTAAAAACACCAATAAAATCATTACACCTATAATTTTGTTAGCAAATTTTTGTAATTATTTTGTGCCCCCAATATTATTCAAACTACCAACACTTTTAATCACATGTTACTAAACACCCAACAAATTGCAAAATTTTAAAAGCAAACCTTTGTTTATTTATAACGTTGTATTTAAAAGAATAATCATAGTACATAAACAAATTCAATAATAACAAAACCACAATTTCATAACAGCTGTAACTTATAGCCTCTAATTTACAGCTCAAACCAGCGGCGTACCAACTGGCACTGCTTTTACAGTGATCACTGTTCGTTTCCTGCGGTGAACAACTTGAACTGGCATTCGAATCTGAATAATATTCCCAATTTACCCTCCAACTTACTGCATTATTTCCGATGGAATCCGAATATACTGAGCTCTTTTCCTCATCTGTCCTCATCAAATTCGGATATACCGAAATTGTCCTTAGGTCGACCTCCTCTGTTTTCCTAGTTATCAAATTCCTTACCTCCAACCAACCTTCAGATTCCCAATTTGCCCCTCTCGGTGAAGCTAATTTTACAATTCTACCCTTCACGTTGAAATTTGAATTTTCAGTCCCTTCTTCTTCATCATCGGAAAAATTCGAATCTGACCAATCAAAAACGCATCGTGGGGACCACTTTGTATTGCTGTTTCCGTCTGAAGAACAGGGTAGCAGGAATGGATGTTGTAACAGTTGATCGCAGTTCCATCTCTCGCCGGGATCTCTTCTGAGGCATTTTTCAAGAAAATCTCGTCCGAGCTCCGATAATTGAGCTGGGAATTTCGGTAAGAAGCCGGAGTAACCAATTTTCAGAATTGTATCGGCGCCTCTGTCTTCCCACGCCGGTTTACCGGTGAACATTTCGATGACCGTGCATCCCAACGACCAGACATCCGATTCCGGTCCCTGGTACTCTCCCCGAACCACCTCCGGCGCCATCCACAGAGGACTACCACGTGGAGTACCGATCGGAGTACAAATCTCCGCCGCTGAACCGAAATCCGCCAGTTTGGCAGTACCTGGATTGGACCCCACCAGCACATTCCGTCCCTTCACGTCGCAATGCACAATTCCTTTTGCGTGAACGTATCTCAACGCCGATACTATGCACCAGGCGTACGATCGCAGACTCATCTCATCAGCACCGGCACATTTGCCAAGCTCCACAACCGTACCACCTGGCAAATACTCCATGTGCAAATTCCTGCAACATGCCGTCGTCGTGGCAGCACCACCAGACTCAAACGTCAAGTCATCACCGAGATACCCCACTACAAACGGCGACGAAATTGAACGGAGAATCCGAATTTCATTCTCTAACGCTTCAATCTGACAGTCCAAACTCGAATTCCGGTCCACGGACTTAACAGCAAAGACCCGACCGTCAAACTTATCGACGGCGATATTGACAGTTCCGAACGAGCCTCGGCCAATACAGCTGCCTCTAACCCAGTTGGGTTTCCCGTTAACTTTCTCCATTTTCTTTCTGGAATGGACTTTGCTCTGTTATTTGGGTTTGAGATTTTTATTTATTTTTTTTTTTTAAAAATTGGGTTTGAGTTAAGAGGGCTGAAATAAGAATGGAATATTTATAGGGGTGAGGGAGGAATAGGAAATTATCCATGAAACTGTTTGGTGACGTAGAAGAAAGTTGTTGGTCACGAATAAGTTGACATGAAAGCGGCGAGTAAGTGTATGATACTGGGTTTTATCCTTATCCGCATTTTAATCCCTTCATCTCCACCGTCAAAATTACATTATCATCTACTTCTTTCTCTTGTTTGAAATTAGATTAAAATTTATTTTTAATGTTGAATAACAAATTAGATGTGTTTCATATTTTTTAAATTAACGTGTTTTAATTATCATACTCGTAATAATTAGCCATTTATTATTATCTATTTTAATTCTTACTCATTTCGTTTCAAAATATTTGTCTCATCTGTTTTTTTTTGTTAAATTTTGATCACAAATATATGACAATTTAATTATGTTTATGAAATTTTAAAAATTTCTATTGATTCACCATTAATAATATTATCAACAACAACTTTTAGAATTTCATGAACATAATTAATTTCTCATAAATTTGTGGTCAAAGTTCGACAAAAAAATCAAATGATGAGATAAACATTTTGGAACGGAGAAAGTATTATACTTATATGTGATGTATTCTCTTAAATGCCGTACATCTCATTTTTTATTTTATTTTTTAAAAACCAATTTCAAACGAAATGGAGTGACCCTTCTTCAATTTAGTTTTATGATAATAAATTGAACAGTAAAATTTTTCGTTAAAAAAAATGAATGAATGAAATGCTCAATGGAATTGAATTTTCGAAGGAATTGGAATGGAAAAAATCTAGTCAAACTCCTCCGTTTGGTTGGCACGAAATGGTATGAAATTGTCATTCAATTCCTTGGCAAATCATGTTTGGTTTGAAAATACAAATTATAGAAATGGAATGAAAGCATATAAAATGTCCAATTTATCCTTCTTTTAAAAAATTAATGAGTAAAAAAAAAATTTTTTTTTTGGAGGAGAATGGGGTGGGGTAGGCAGGGGTACGAAAAATGAGTTAAAAAATTATTTTTTTTTTGGGGTGGGGGGTGGGGGTGGGGGTAGGGCTGGGCTGGGTGGGTGGGGTAGGCAAGGGGGTATGTAAAATGAGTAAAAAAAATTTTTTTTGGAGGGGGGGTGGTGGGGGGTAGGGCAGGGCAGGGCTGGGCTGGGTGGGTGGGATAGGCAGTGGGTTATGCAAAATGAGTAAAAAAAATTTTTGGAGGGAGGTGGGGGGATAGGGCAGGGTTGGGTGGGTGGGTGGGGTAGGCAGGGGTAGAGGTGGCCGGTTCTAAAAACCGCCGGTTAGCCGGTTTTAAACTGGCGGTTTTCAACCTTGAAATTGTCAATCGAAACCGAACCGCCTAACCGGCTAAACCGGTTACGGTTTAGGCGGTTCACGGTTTTAAAGGTTATCCGGTTAACCTCCGATTTGACGGTTTGGATCTGCTCGGCCGAGTCCTTGGTGTTGCTCGGCCGAGCAACCCTTTTAGGGTTTAGGGTTTTGAGGGTTGCTCGGCCGAGTCTTTGGTGTTGCTCGGCCGAGCAACCCTTTTAGGGTTTAGGGGTTGAGGGTTGCTCGGCCGAGTCATATAGTAGTACTCGGCCGAGCATATCATTTTTCAGTTAATTTTTTAACAGTTTTCGTTAACTTTGTATGTAGTATATTAATTTTATTTTTTTTTCAATTTTTTTTAGATAGATAAGACTATTTTGAACTTAAGTTTACTACATACATTTTTTGCAAAAAGGTTTATAAAAAAAGTTATGAATTTTTTAAGAAATAAAAGTTAACGGTTTTTTGAAAAAAGTTAACTTTTAATTTTTTTTCAATTTTTTTTGGATAAATAAGACTATTTTAGACTTAAGTTTACTACATACATTTTTTGAAAAAAGATTTATAAAAAAAGTTATGAATTTTGAAAGAAAGAAAACTTAACTTTTTTTAAAAGAAACAAAAGTATATATAAAAAAAAGGGACGGTACCCTTAAATTTTATTAATCAAAAATAAAATTACAAAGAGGGGGACAATCAATCTTACCCTTTTATAAATAAGGGGGGACATTTAGGAGCCTTTACCTCAACCTAACTATTACAATTAATTAAAAATAAACCTAATCTAAAGTCTATACTAATCTAATTAAAATAAAAATTAATCTAAAACATCATTCATTCATCACTACTTTCCGTGAAGTCCTCGACATCGTATTGATATCTTGGATCCAATAGATCCTCATCATATGGCATGTATTGTTGCCTTTTTTCCGCTCTAACCCAATCGCCAAGTAAAAGTTGATGTTCCAAATTTTCACTTGTTAGTTGAGAACGTCTTTCATCCAAAACATTTTCACCAACGCTAAATGCCGATTCAACCGCCACCGTTGAAGCGGGAGAGGCTAATACTTCTTTAGCAACTATGAAAAGTATAGGATAAATGTCTTTCCTTCTTGACCACCATTGTAAAACATCAAATTCATTTGAATTTGGATCTTGATTTAATTCAAAGTTTGTAGTGAAATACGTTTCTAATTCCACGGGAAGGTTTGATGATGATGAAGATGAACCTCGAGAAGGACCATATTTTTTACTATACACATTTGCAAAAAAACTATATGGATCCCCACTAGTAAAACTTGGTTGAGAAGTAGAGGAATCATTTTCATGTTGTTGACTTTGAGAAGTGTTTCCATATAAGGCATTATACTCATTAAAAAGGTTAATCAAATCATTTTTTGTGTCATTAACAATAATTGACGGAAGTTCATAACTACCGTCACCATCGGGATAAAATTTCATATAATAATAAGTTATAATGGACTCTAAATCATCTAATTTAACTCGGAGATCTAATAACTTTGCAACCAAGAAAAGAGACGGAATAATGTCAAAATATTTAAGCCACTTTTGTCTCATGTTAAAAATGCATTGGTTTAAAATTGGGCAATCTTTTAAATTGTCAAAAATAGTAACAATTGCAATACAATGCTCTAGCACCAAAACGGAAGTTGGATAATAAACTCCCGAAAAAGCCAAAGTAGCGGTATTAAAAATCTTTAACAATTCACATAAATTAATGCATGCATTCCAATGATGAGTAAATAGAGGTTCATGATAGCCAATTGACATAAAAAATTGCGTTAGGAGATCTTTATAAGCAAAACCATCGCTTAACATTTTATAGGTGGAATTCCACCTAGTTGGAACATCGTAAGTAAAATATTTGTCCGGCACACTTTTACTTCTTAAAAACTTTATCCATTTTTTTGTATTAGAATTTTTTTTAGAAATAAATTGAAGAGCTCGTTTAATTGGCTTAACATAAGTTTCTAATGCATCTAAACCATCTCTAACACATAAATTAATTATATGACATAAACATCTAATATGAAAAAACTTACCCCCAAGTGAGGGTTGACAAACGGTAATTAAATCGGGCAAACTAGCCGTATTAGCACTTGCGTTGTCAAATGAAATGGTAAATATTTTATTTAAAATACCATATTCAAGAAAAATCTCAAGCAATTTCGCACAAATATTTTCCGCGAAATGCGGTGGCTCAAAATCTTTGTAAGCAATTAATCTTTTTTGAATTTTCCATGAATTATCTATCCAATGGCTAGTAACGCCCAAATAAATATTTCTTTGCCAATGATCACTCCAACCATCGGCACAAATTGAAACTTTATTTTCTAATTTAGATAAAATACCAATTAAATCTTTTTTATATCTTTCAAATACTCTAGTAATATCACGTACGAGATTCGTACGTGGTACTCTCGTGGCGGCAGGGTTCAAAGAAAGGCGAACAAAATTTTCATAAAAATCACAATCTGCAAAATTAAAAGGAAGGCCTTTAACGCAAATAAATTTGGCTAGTTCATCCCTATAAACCCACTTGTCAAATTTAAAAAGGACGGAAGAAGGGGAAGACGAACCTTGTGCACCCGAACCCGAACTACGTTGAAATTGTAATTGAGTTTGCGAAGCGGAAATGCCAAGTTTCTCGGGATGTTTTGACGCCAAATGCCCGTTGAGCGTCCCATGCCCTCCGCCTCTTTTGAATGCGTAAGTCGCATTACAATAGTTGCAACATGCTCGAAAATTATAATCATCCTCGGCAGTAATTTTTCTTTTGGTGAAATGGATGGCGAAGGTATCGGATTGCGGCTCTCTTTCTCTAGGGGGTTGTCGTTGTCCCCGTCCCCGACCCCGACCACCTCCCCTAGCTCGGCTGCCCCTACCACTCCTAGCATTACCACTTTCAATTTCAACTTGTTCATCTTCCTCATTTTGTTGAATATTTGGATTTTGATGATCAAAATCATCGTTGGGGGAGGAAGAACTAACAACGGACTTGCCTAAATTGCTTCTTCTTTGATTTTTAGCCATTTTTGTAAGAGAAAATGAAGTTTGGAAACAAAACGGAGCTTAAAATGGATGAAAATGGAGAAAAGCACTTATTTCGTTAGAAAACTAACTGAAAATGGGACAATATTTAACTGAAAATTGGATGAGGGTGAGAGTATATGTGAATATTTGAGAGTAGAAGAGAAAGAGTAGAGAGAAATAATGTGGAAATAAAATGAGAGGAGGGAGGTGATATTTATAGTTAGTAAATTAGGCAAAAAAAACATTTTTTTTTTAATTTTTGACTGCCCAAGTTAAAAATTAACGGCTAATAACGGCTAGTTTTTGAAAAAGTAGCCGTTGGAACATGTTCTGGCGTTATGCTCGGCCGAGCAACTCATATGACTCGGCCGAGCATGACCGTTATTGAAAATTAACTTACTGGAAGGTTCTGCTCGGCCGAGCAGATCATATGACTCGGCCGAGCAAGTCAAAAACCGGCGGTTAACCGGCGGTTGACCGGTTTTTCAGAATTCTCAACCTTAACCGAACCGGCCAATTACCGGTTTCGGTTAGCCGGTTCCGGTTAACCGCCGTTGACCGGTTTGACCCGATTTTGACCGATTTTCAACCTCCCGATTGACCGGTTCAGTTTATAAAATGAACACGTCTAGGCAGGGGGTATGCAAAATGAGTAAAAAAAAAATTTTTTTGGAGGGGGGGGGTGGTGGTGAAGGGTAGGACAGGGCTGGGTGGGTGGGATAGTTACGAAAAAATGATTAATTTTTTTTTTGGGTGGGGGTGGGTGGGGTGGGCAGGTGGGTGGGTGGGGTAGTTACAAAAAATGATTAAAAAAAAAATTGGAGGGGGGGGTGGGCGGGGTAGTTACAAAAAAATGAGTAATTTTTTTTTTTTGGGGGGGGGGGGGGTGGGTGGGGGGTAGGCAGGGGTAGGGGTGATTGGGTTTGGGGGTATTTCTATCATAATTTTTTTTTACAATTTCATTCCCTAAGGAATTCATCATTCCTTCCATTTATGGAAAGAATGCCCAATTCCTTTCATCAAATGAATTTGTCATTCCGATGAAATAAAAAAACTTGAAAAACTTGAACTAAACATGCCTAAGGAATTGGTCAAACGGAATTGACCATTCTATTCCCTCACTTAACCACAAACCAAACGGGGCCTTAATTTCACCCTTATAGGGATGGCCAAACCGGATCGAAACTGGAAAATTGGACCGAAATCGGATCGAAAAAGCCCAAAACCGCCATGAAAATCGGAACCGGGGTAACCGGAACCGTTTTGGATAAGGGCCGATTAAGGTTCACATAAATGGTGAACCGGATCGGAACCGGAACCGGACCAAAAATTTCTTGTTTTTCAATAATTTTTAGCTTCTTTATTCATTATTGACCGGAACCGGACCGAAATCGCACCGGAACCGTACCAGAACCGAATTGTGGTAACCGGATCCAGGGTAAACAAGGGCCGATTAAGGTTCACCCTTTTGCCAAATCGAAATCGGGCTCGAAATCGATTTTGGCCATCCCTACACCCTTATGTTAGAAACCTTCTCCGAACCCTTGTTGTGTGGGAATGCTTTGAATACCCAATTGTCATTTTTCTTATTTTTGATATCCACTTTTAAACTTTTAAATTTGCAACTATATAAATGAAATATGTAAAAAAAATTTGAAAAAAAAAAATCATCTAGGCATATATTTTGGAACAAAATAAGTCATTTATTTTGGAATAAAAATGATAATTTATTTTAAGAAGAAATTGGTAATATTTTTTAAATATATGATAAAAGTTTTATTATATTGATAATCAAAACTAAAGTGAAATTATATCTTCTGAAATAGAGCAGTACTCCCTCCTTTTCACGTGAATCTCCCTCCTTTTTTTACGTGAATGGAGACTAAAAAATTGGGTACAAGATTAAAGAAATAAGAGAGAAAAAAATATTACTAATTTCTTCTTAAAAAAAGTATCATTTTTATCTCAAAATAAATGACTTATTTTGTTCCAAAATGTATGCCTAGATGATTTTATTTTTTTCATTTTTTTACATATTTCATTTATATACTTACAAATTTAAAAGTTTTAAATATATGATAAAAGTTTTATTAAATTGATAATCAGAACTAAAGTGAAATTATACAGTCCCTCCGCTTCACGTGAATGAAGACTAAAAAATTGGGTACACGATTAAAGAAATAAGAGAAAAATTAGCAGGAGGAGCACGCGCTTGTTTTGAGCATGCAAAGTAAATAATAGAGAGAATAAGTAAAATAAATAGTAAATTGATTAATATTGTGAATATAAAAATAAAGTAAAAAAGAGAAACAGTGGAATGAGTAGTATAAGAATGTTTTGGACAAATTTCAACAAGTAAATTTGTCTTATCAAGGATGTTTGGGCACAAGTGGAATATAACTCACAAAACAAGATGAACGCAAAGATGTAACGAGGAAACCCTTAGAACAACCGTTCGAGGAAAAAACCTCACGAGGCTTTTGAGAAGCCTGCCTAAATCAAAAAAATATTATTGAATATTGTAGTTTCGAGTACAAGTGCCGAGTGAGAGTAAGCAAAAATGTGTAACGTGTATACAGGTGCGCTCTAGGAATAATATATAGGTACGAACGTAACTGAAAAAACAATAACTTAAATGACATGCTGATATTTCGCCTAAAATCTCGCCATTGGTCGATGAATATCAGTCGTTATCCCTTGGTTGATGGATGAGACCGTTGTGTTGTTGCTTGACCAAGTCTATGTAATCATTCAAATGATGTATTTTTATTTATATTTTTGTTCCTGAAAAATAGGAAAATACAACAAACAGTTTCAAGGCGTTAGTCCAAGATGTAAGTCAAGACGTTACCTCAAGATGGATGTTCAAGATGTAGAACATGTTAAGTGGATTTTTTAGGGTGAAACAATTGCCCCCAAAATATTAAGGCTTTTCCATGCTGAAATACGGAAAGTCTTAATGTTTTGACAAGTGTCGCCTCGGTCTTGAAAGGAAGTTGATGAGGTGGTTGGCCCGCACAGTGTTCGAGGAATTAGGGCTCATTATGGGCTTTGTAGCAGTCTCGTCATATTAATTTGAATTTTGAAAAAAAAATCATATTTCTTCAAAAGTTGCCCTCACTTCACCGGCGCTAATATCTCCGTCTTCTCTCCGGTGAGTACTCTTTTTCTTGCTTCTCCGTTTTCTTTCTAATCGTCACTTATGGGTAAAGGGAAAACGATTATTGATGTTGAGGCCACCCCTCCCAAAGGTTTTAAGTGTTTAGGGTTTATAAAGAAGAAAGATGATGAACGGTGCAACTTTAGTGCATCCCACGTTGATGTGCTGAAGAGAAACAATGCATTTCCCCCAAATGCGGAGTTTCTTGTGCCCGATGAAGCATGTAGTGTCGATTGCTTTTCTGTTGATTGGGTAGGTTTTTACGAATATCCCTTTACAATAGGCTTGAAATTCCCCCTTTTCCCCTACGATTACCCCTTTTTTCGAGGACACGAAATTGTCGTATTGTCAGTTGATGCCTATTGGTTGGCGTACATTGCACACACTTTAGACAGGATTTCTACTGAACAGGGGCTGGTTGCTGGTTTAGAAGAGCTAGCCTTTACCTATGATATTAGGGCTTTTGGGAACAGTAGATTCAACTTTAGGATTAGGCCAGGTAGGGATCCCTTGGTTTTAGGTCTAGACGCTGCTGATAGAGGGTGGAAACACAAGTACTTTTATGTGAAGAAAGCAAGTTTGGAGGGAGGCAAGGAAGTGGTGTCTGCTTGGATCCGCCAAGGTAGATGTTGATTTATCGCTTGGCTTACATCTTTTACATCTTGCTTGATTGTCGTTTGACACGTTTCTTAATTCCTTTTTGCGTAGTTGCATCGTTGAAGGAATTATTCCCACCAACTGAAGAAACTGCTGCCAATGTTGAGTTGATTTTGAATCTATCTCCTGAATCCCTACGAAAGTATAAGCCCACCCCTGTTGAATTTTTTGGTGAAGACTCTAGAGAGGAAGAAAGAGTTTCTGTCAGTGCCAGTCCAGCCAAGATGTCGTCTAGTAAAGCCTTTCTTCATAAACATGATTCTTGATTTTAGCATCCATGTGACTCTTTTTATTTTGATAAAACAGTGACCCGTTCAAAGGCAGGCTTTGATGTAAATAATATCATGTCCATCTTGAGAGTCAAAGTTAGTGTGAAGCTGGAGGGAGGTAAACCTCCTCTCCCAAAGGAAGATAGCCTAGCCAGGGCAGGCAAGAAAAGGAAGGTTGATGACATGGTGATCATGGTGGAAGAGGAGAGTTTGAAGGCCAACATGGAGAGTGTTGAGAAGGTAAAAAAATCTTTTCGATTTGCATGGAATCTTCTAGATGTTCATTTTGCTTGACCTGTTTTATAGGTGACGAAGTTCATGGGATCTTTGGTGAAGGAAGTAGAAGTGAAGGAGGATCGAATCAAGATCTTAACCCAGAAGGTGAAGATGGGAGATGAGAAGGTTGTTCAGGCAAACGCAAGAATCGAGCAGGTGGAGAAGGAGTTAATGGAACTTACCACAAGGATGTTGAAGGTGGAAGAAGAGCATATAAGGAACTGGAGGAAGCAAAAGAAAGATTCATGGCTGATGCTATCAAGGCGGTGATGGAGAGTAGAATTAATATGATTAGAGAATTTGAGGCTGGAAAACATGATGCTTGGAAGATTGACGATGAGGTAGCCATGCTGGACACATTTTTGTGTGAAGAGGTAGACGTTGGTGAAGTGAACTCGAATGATGTCAAGGTGCCAGGACGAGAAGAAGTAGGAAAGGAAGAAGAGAAGGACGAAGCTAGAACATCTGCCCAGGGGAATGATGGTAAGGATGGTGATGTACCTGCTGGATAGAAACAATTTAATATTTACGTTTTAAAACTATGTTTGTGTTTTATTTGGTCGTGCCTCTGTTGGCACGTTAACTTGGGTTTCAGGGGGTTGGCCCCACGAACAACTTTACATTTGGAGTTTTTGTAAGTGGCTCATAAGAGTCCAGACATTTTAGATTTTGATGGTGTTGGGTTGGTCCAACACCTTTGGTCTTTAGGTTAACTTTAACTGCAATGATGCTTTGGATGCTTTATACCTTTGAGTATTTTTCTGTTTAGGTATGAAAGACAATACGTACAAGTGTTGTAACCAATTTGTAAAGATAACATGCAATGATGTTATAACCAAGTTGTAAAGATAACATGCAACGATGTTATAACCAAGTTGTAAAGATAACATGCAATGATGTTATAACCAAGTTGTAGGTGACATGTAGAGATGTCACTTTTCGGAGTCATTAGGTAACATGTTAATGTTACAATCCTTAGTTCACATCTTGAATTTTAGAATAACAGATGCGATTCCCCTGACAAGGTGAATCGTATTTGCTATTTTAAATCGAGTGTGAAAGACGTGCGCCCAGGCGGTTATAATCATGATTTCATAAGTACACAGTAAAGACGCTTTGAATGAAGGGGAAATCATGTACCTTATACTATCAAGAGACGTTTTTTCTTTCAAGGAGCTTGCCAAGTGACTTTCTAAAGCCATTTATCCAATGTCCTGGAGCGTCCATCTTGCATCACAAGAATATGTTAGGATTGGGTGTTAGCTTAGCTAACACCCCTTCAATGTTTAAGTCGGTAGGGACTTTGATTAAATAAAAGAAAGAATGAATTCAAAGGAAATAGAAATTAAATTTAGAAAGAGGTTCGTACCTTGACGTTAAAATTGCAATGAATTTTAACTTACACGTAATATTATTCAAGGCGTAGCCCTGGGCACTGTATAGTTGGATGATGTCCTGCCCCAGTCTCAATTAATTGTCTAACAGTTATGATTCGTCATCTTCATTGTCATGGATTTTAAAGCATATCTGACTTTCTTCTTCACGGGCCGTGTTCAATGAGTAGAACACGCCTTCATATCTGTTTTGTAGCACTCTTTTGCAGCCTGTTGGTTGCCCTTCACCTTGATGACTCCCCAAAGTGTTGGCATCTTAACACATTGATGGTACGTAGAAGGAACCGCTCTCATATTATGAATCCAAGGTCTGCCTAAGATGACGTTATAAGAAGATGGGCAGTCTATCACGCAAACCCTTTCCATAGAATTCATCCCTTCTACATAGATAGGCAATTTGATTTCTCCAATTGTCTGTTTGGTTTCCCTACTGAAGCCTACCAAGATGGAGGAGTTTCTCACTACCTCTGATAGAGGGATCATCATTTCTTCTAAGCTGCTCTTCATGATTAAATTGACTGAACTGCCATTATCGATTAAGATGCGCTTCACCTTACAATTGGCAATCTATAGGGTGACGACTAGACCATCATGGTGCGGATCTAAGACGTCTTCTTTATCATCATCATCGAAAATAATTTGTTCTTCCGACGAGTGATCCGGATGTTTAATTGGCAATTACATCTTATCCTCCTTGGAATCCTTAGCATGACGCTTAGCTGCAGAATACGTGGTTCCACAAATGTCCGACCCACCTGTAATGAAGTTGATCACCTTAGTTGCAGGAGGAGATGAAGACGGAGTGTCAGCGACGGCCTCTTTTGTTTCAGCCCGTCCTTTTCTTTTTCCCAATAAATCTTTGAGGAGTCCTTTCAACAGTAAGTAGCTAATTTCTTTTCTCAAGGCGATGCAATTTTCAATAGTATGACCAAAATCTTCATGGTAAGTACACCACTTTGATTTGTCCTTCCAGGATGATGATTTGTCAGCCGCCTTTGGCCACCTCGCCTTGCCACCTAAGTTGTCCATTGCATGTAGGAGGCCTGAAACGTCAACAGAAAAATAGTAGTCACTGATCTTAGGATAAGTTGTATCATCTTCATCATCATCTTCTTCAACAACATTAATCTTAGAAGAGTCAGCTTTAGAGTAGGGTTTTCCCCTATTGGATCGATGGTGAGACGAGTCTGCCTTCCTATCGGGATTTTCATAGGTATGTGACATTTTGGACGCTTTGCCATGAATTATTTCATCTTCTTTTAGCCTGATGAAACGGACGGACCTCGTCCTGACTTCTTCTAGGCTCCTAGATGGGAACATGACAAGATCTTGGTAGAAGGGTGATTCTCTCTTCAGGCCCATCCTGAAAGCTTCTGTTGCAGTTGACACGTCAATGTGAGGAATGCTTACGGCCTCCTTGTTGAACCTGAACACTAATCTTTTAAGGTTTCGTCATGTTGTTGTACGATCCTATAAAGTCACTTGTTAATTTTTCAAACACACGATTGCAAATAATTTGGTTAAGAAACATGTTAATTAATTGAGAGTAAGATGAGATGGAGTTCATAGGTTGATTGGTCAGCCACATCAAGGCGGGACCAGATATGGTGGACCCAAAACTCCTGCATAAGCAAACTTCTTTAAGATGCTGAGGAATGCTGATGATGTCCATCTTTTCTTGGTACATGGCTATATGCTCTGCAGGATCTGTCGTGCCATCATATTGCTTCATGGGAGGTACTTGGAATCTATTAGGGATCTCCACCCCAGCTATAGCAGGAACAAAACGTGAATCATGATGGCTGGTTGGAGATGCTTGGTTGAAGGGCAAGGTGACTCTGGGAACCTTCATGAGGATTTCCTTGAGTTGCTGTACTTCTCTTGCAAGGGCGGTATCTGCAACAGGGTTAGTAGCAACTAAAGGATTGAAAGGAGTATTGAACAGGTTAAAACTCCCTGTTTGCCCCACAGGAGGTGGGGTCGCAAAAGTGAAACATGATGACAGCGGCATCGGGTTGGATGTGACGGTAGTGCTTTCAGACTGAACGGTGCTGAACATGGACGTGTTGCCTTGACAACCACTTGCACTCGTCCCAGCATCAGAGAAAAGAGTCTTAGGCTGCAAGGGTGAGGTCTCCGGCATGCTGACTATTGGAATGCTGAGCCCTGAGGCCGAGAAATCATGTCACAGCCTATCGATGTGGTTAAAAATCATCTGATTGGTATGTCATTGCCCGTCGATCTGGTCTTTCAATTGTTGCATCATAGATGTCATAGCAGTTGTAACTCCTAAGGAAATTTCTGGCAACGTCATGGCTGAAGATCCACCTTGACCGACCCCTTGGTTTTGAGGCGTGGCTGCGCCAGAGCCCATAGGTGAATACGTGCTAGACGCCACGGGTACACTTGACGTGCAGGTTCTTGCCCCAGTTGTGATGATGGGGGTAGACATAGCCGAAGTCGGATTGCTCATCTTGATTGGAATCTAAAAAAAGTTCCCACAGACGGCGCGAAATTGTTTTGGACAAATTTTAACAATCAAATTTATCTTATCAAGGATATTTGGGCACAAATGGAATATAACTCACAAAACAAGATGAACGCAATGATGTAACGATAAAACCTTAGAATAACCATTCGAGGGAAAAACCTCGGGAGGCTTTTGGGAAGCCTACCTAAATCAAAAAAATATTATTGAGAAAAGAAAAAAATGAAAAGTTGTTGAGCAATTTAATGCTTCACAAAAGGGGGCTATTGATAAATTTATTTTAAAAAGAGACTCGGGTCATAAAAATTCTAATGGATTGGGTATTAGTAACATTGAACAACCTGAAATTTTAGATGAAGAAAATAATTGTGATGAATTGGGGGCCTCTTGAGTATCGTAAAAATATATAGCTTTTGAGTATCGTAAAATGTCCTATAATTAGAGGCCTCTTCATCTGATTTCGCCCGGGGCCCACAAAAGTCTAGGAACGGCCCTGTATTGAGTATTGTAGTTTCGAGTACAAGTGCCGAGTGAGAGTAAGCAAAAATGTGTAACGTGTATACAGGTGCGCTCTAGGAATAATATATAGGTACGAACGTAACTGAAAAATCAACTTGAATGACATGTTGATATTTCGCCTAGAATCTCGCCATTGGTTGATGAATATCAGTCGTTATCCCTTGGTTGATGGATGAGACCGTTGTGTTGTTGCTTGACCAAGTCCATGTAATCGTTCAAATGAGGTATTTTTATTTATATTTTTGTTTCTGAAAAATAAGAAAATACAACAAACAGTTTCAAGACGTTAGTCTAAGATGTAAGTTAAGACGTTACCTCAAGATGAATGTTCAAGATATAGAATATGTTAAGTGAATTTTTTAGGGTGAAACAAAGAACTAAGTCATTTTGAATAATCTATAGTATAAATGGCAACCCCTCCGTGAACAGTACAATGAACAGTTTCAATGGCCAAATTTCTCATTTTGCCCTCATTAAGTTGTCTTTTTCCCATTTTGTCCTTAAAAAAATTATTTTAATTTTTTTAAATTAAAAAAAATAATTTTTTTTTAATTTAATAATAAAAAAATACGTGTTCTTGGACACGAACTTTTACTAGTTTATAATAAAATGAGATAGATGGAAAAGAAAATACTCAGTCAGTAAGTCTTTATTCACGTTGGAGGGAGGTAGTATATATAACGGCCTATAATGATAAGGAAAAATTCCCCTTTACCCACACATTTCAGATCTTATCCCATCAAAACCCAATCCAAATAAAAAAAGACAATCTCCTTTTTTATTCCAAATCAATATCCCTTAAAACCCCATATGCTATGAGCCGGCCCTAATTATTAACGGAAGAGAGTATTTCGTTTAATGTTTCCGTCAAGAGAAATGACGATTACGACTGTGACAATTTTTATTTATCGGAAGTCGACCTACCTGATTCTCACATTCATTGAATCCCCCAAATTTGCTCACTATTTTCTGGCTTTCAAAATCCCAGATGAATCTCATTTGCAGATATCTACCCCGTGATTCATTGCCTTCCCCACTTTTCAAATCTTGAAGAAACTCAGGTTCATCAGCTCTCTTTTAACTCTAGTAAGTTCTTGATTTCCCAATTTTAGTTTTTCTCTTTGATGAACTGACCTGTTGTTGTTGATCGATTTCTGGTGAATCTTTAGTGGGTTTTCTTTGTTTGAGTTTGAATTTTGTATATATTTTTTTTTAATTGGTGTTACTTGCGTCGTTTATCTTTGTTTTGAAACTAGTTTTTTGTTAATAGATGATTCAGATAGCTGTAGAATGAACTGGAAATAACACATAAGTGGGTTTGGTTATTTCTCAGATGGAAAAGTTAAATATTTTTAGTTTTTGATGATATATCAACTTTTTTTTTTTTGTAAATAATGAATAGTTCTATTGAATGTTTTACTTGTAAAATAGCAATCAATTGAAATTTTTCTTCAAAATCTTGATTGTGTTGCTCTCTGCTCTCGATTATTTCATTTTTTATGATTTATCAACTTATTTTGTTATTGTTGAACTTTTTTAGGTAATTTCTGTATATATATATATATATTACGTTAACTGTCTCTATTTAGTCTTTTGTTTATGTGTTATTCAATTTGAAATAATTAGGTCTTATATCATAGGGTATAAGATGCTATAAGACCTACCAGTAGACTTACACCCTGAATTAATTATTGATTTTTTTTTTTGCAGAATATTTTATCTTGATGATGAGTTGATTAGTCAGGATTATCCACGAACTCAACAAGAGGTGGCAATTGCAGCACAAGTTAAGGGTGCAATGAGGCAGCAGTGTGTTCCCCAAATTGTTAGGGCGTGGTACGACATTGTTGCTATGTATAGAAATTTTGATCCTGAACTATGCGCGAGTGTTTTAGAATGTATGAAGAGATATATTTCTTGGATTGAAATTGTTTATGTTGTTTTTGATGGTATAAGACCAGGTGTTATTATTCTTACAATTTGTGTATGACTAATAATAGGTCTTATACCTGTTACTATAAGACCTCTTATTAGTGTTTTAACATTTTATTGTTGGTCCTATACCAGTTGCTATAGGATCAATTAAAGGGCTTATATCTTTGTATATGATGTTGCCAGGTCATATACCAGTTGCTATAGGACCAATTAAAGGGCTTATAGCTTTGTATATGATATTGACAGGTCCTATACCAATTGCTATAGGACCATTCAAAGGTCTTATTGCTTTGTATATGATGTTGCCAGGTCCTATACCAGTTGTTATAGGACCAATTAAAGGGCTTATAGCTTTGTATACTATATTGACAGGTCCTATACCAATTGCTATAGGACCATTCAAGGGTGCAATGAGGCAGCAGTGTGTTCCCCAAATTGTTAGGGCGTGGTACGACATTGTTGGTATGTATAGAAATTCTGATCCTGAACTATGCGCGAGTGTTTTAGAATGTATGAAGAGATATATTTCTTGGATTGAAATTGTTTATGTTGTTTTTTATGGTATAAGACCAGGTGTTATTATTCTTACAATTTGTGTATGACTAATAATAGGTTTTATACCTGTTACTATAAGACCTCTTATTAGTGTTTTAACATTTTATTGTTGGTCCTATACCAGTTGCTATAGGATCAATTAAAGGGCTTATATCTTTGTATATGATGTTGCCAGGTCCTATACCAGTTGCTATAGGACCAATTAAAGGGCTTATAGCTTTGTATATGATATTGACAAGTCCTATACCAATTGCTATAGGACCATTCAAAGGTTTTATTGCTTTGTATATGATGTTGCCAGGTCCTATACCAGTTGTTATAGGACCAATTAAAGGGCTTATAGCTTTGTATATTATATTGACAGGTCCTATACCAATTGCTATAGGACCATTCAAAGGTCTTATAGCTTTGTATATGATATTGACAGATCCTATAACAATTGCTATAAGATCAATTAAAGGGGTTATAGCTTTGTATATGATGTTGCCAGGTCCTATATCAGTTGCTATAGGACCATTCAAAGTTCTTATTGCTTTGTATATGATGTTGCCAGGTCCTATACCAGTTGCTATAGGACCAATTAAAGGGCTTATAGCTTTGTATATGATATTGACAGGTCCTATACCAGTTGCTATAGGACCTCACACAATCTTATGCCAACGCATTAAGACCTTTGAATGGTCCTATAGAAACTGGTATAGGACTTAACAACATCATATACGAAGCTATAAGACCTTTGAATGGTCCTATATCAAGTGATATAGGACCTCAAAAAATCATATACCTATGCTATAAGGCATTGAATGGTCCTATAGCAACTGGTATAGGACATGACAACACTAGTAAATGCAACAAACAGTCAAAATTCAACCATACTCCATCAATTTTATTGTTGGTGAGTATATGTAGCTCAGTTTGTTTCTCTTCTTCTTCTTCTTCTCTCCGTCCGTCTCATAATAAATATAATAATAATCCGTACCTTGATATTTTTTAATCTATTTAATTGAATTTTAACCAAAACTGATGAAGTTGTAACTAACCTCATATTATTATTTTTTAATTTATTGATTCTTTCTTAAAATAATTCTCTCTCCATTGTCTATTGCAGACCCCTCCTCACTTCCCCCTTCCTCTGTCTTCAACAACGCCGCCCTTCTCTCTCGTCGCTGGTCACCCCACAAGCTTCCCGAGCACATCTACTCCTGCAGATTCCAGCAACTAGTTCTATCTCCCTCTCCCTCCACCCCAAAGTCTCTGAGCAATCTATGGCCACCGTTAGGTTTACTTTCAGCCTCCACCCTCAAAGTATCCCACCTATGCCTGATAACACACCCTCGATTTTCAACCCTTTTCAAACAGTTATTATCCAACAATTTCTTCAAGAACTTGTCAAAGTCAGTTTTTTTTGAAATTAAAGCAAGCTTGGATTTGGTCGTCGAGTTGTTGGGTAGCATCATTGAATGAATGCTTGTGTACTGGGTCGGGAAGTTCTTGAGCTTGATCTTACATAACAAGAGAGATTAACGCTGGAGAAGGCCGACTTCAGTGATGCTGATGACTTCAGTGATAAGCTTCAGACGACTATTCGAATTAAAGAAGCAACAAGGCAGCAGATCTGGATCTGAATGAGGGAGGGGCCGGCGCCGGAGGGTGTGGAAGTCGGAGACGGAGCAGATCTGGTGAGCCGGCGTGAGATGGAGTCGACTGAGCTGCTCCGACTGAGCAGATCTGGTGAGCCGGCGAGAGATGGAGTCGACAGATCTGGTGTGTGTGCGTTTCTTCTATGCTCAAAACTAACAGCGGTTTGTGTCTGTTAAGGTTGGGGTTTAGTGGGATTTTCATCTCAAATGGGTTAAAATGGCTTATTAATCTGGATTATGAATTTAAGAGTCCTTGACTCTAATGATAAACATGCTAATAAATACTAGGGGTGGACATGGTTCGGTTCAAACCGCGGTTTGAGACCGAACCGAACCAAACCACGCAGTTTGGTTTGGTTTTTTTCTATAAATGGTTTAGCTTGGTTTGAAAATTTAATAAACCGTGTGGTTTGGTTCAGCTCGCAGTCTGGAACCTCAAAACCGAACCAAACCGAACCGAACCAAACCAAACTGATTCATACCGAACCGCGGTTTAGAACCGTGAAACCGAACCGTGAAACCGAACCACGGAACCGAACCATGAAATTCTTGATTTCTCTTGGAAAGAGCAATGTGAAGAATTTTGCAGTTGAATTGTACTTGAATTTATTGGGTTTGGTACTTTGGTATAATCTCTTTGGTTTGATACTTTTATCTTGCTACTAAGACATTTGACTCTTATTTAATGGTTGAATCTTGAATTTGTAATTTTGTATCTTTATTTTAGACAATGTCTTGTAATTTGTTTTGAGATGGTTTCTTTTGTTGTACTTGTTAGAACAATGAACTTTCAGTTTACTAAAACTCATTCCTATTTAGATAGTAGTATTTGTGTTTTATGTTTAATATATATGATTGCTAGTTTGATAAAAAAATATGTAAAGAGCAACGCTTTTAGTTGGACAGGTTTGTAGTTCGGATAGCGGTCTAGACCGCAGTTCGGACCACGGTTTGAACCGTTTATGAAATCGTGGTTTGAGACTGAACCAAACCAAATCGAGGTGGTTTGGTTTGGTTTGATTTGAAATTTTCTATGATTCGGTTTGATTTGGGATTTTCCCAAACCGAGTACTAGCGGTTTGGTCTCCAAATTCCTTCCAAACCGAACCAAACAGAACCATGTCCACCCCTAATAAATACCCCTGCAATTGCATCATCATTGAACACACGCGTACGTGTTTTTATTGGTTAAATGGCTCTTGACGTGAAGGGATTTACTCCTAGAGCTTGATTAAGTATGATATAAGTTATGATTTTGGAATTTTCCCCCACAATTATTTTATTAATACTACTAGTTTGACTCCCGTGCGATGCACGGGCAGTTATTAACAAATAACTTATCGAAATAAATACAAAAGAAAATAGAGATGTTTGTATACATTGTAAAATAATTATTCAAAAATCATATTCTCAATACAAATATCAGATTGAATGACACTAAAATAAATCTAGTGATATATCCGTGCGATGCACAGAAAATTATTAATGCTTAAGAAGACGGAAATTAAATAAAATGACTAAATGAGAAAAATATTTTTATACATTGTGAAACACAGCTTTAAAAGACAACATTGTCAGAGCAACTTTCGAAAGAGGAAGGAAGATCATCATTACATATCAATATATTCTGACCATTGGGATTGTGAATTTTTTTTAATGTGAAATATAATTGAAAACGACATATGACATAATATCAATTTAAAAGAAGGCCAACAATGAATAAATATTGACCTTTGAAATTTATTAATAGTCATAGCGTAAAAGGAATACAATAACACAAATACCTTGAAATCTAATCGCCAATGAACGGACACCAAGTGTCCCATTTAAATAAAAATAAAGAAATTAACCTACGTAGACGCGTTTCGTACGCGCGTGTATGGCACGCGCCACTTTTCAGCCAAAAATCTATAATTAAATAACCCTATATACTTTATTTAATATGCTTCAAAGATTTTTTTGTAAAAAAATTAAATAAATTGTCTGCTATATCGAGCTAAAATAAACACAATAACCATATTATCCCATCCCACTTATTAAATAGTAACTGAAACCCACATTCATCACACTCCCCAATATATACTCCCTCCGTCCCACATCAATTGATACTTATTTCCTTTTTGGTCCGTCCCACACCAATTGATACTTACCCAAAATGGAAAGGAATCTTCACTATTTACCCCACTCATTCTCTCTCCTATTTTACTTTTTCACTCACAACATTCTCTCTCCTAACTATTCCTCCCACTCATTCTCTCCTATTTTACTTTTACACTCACAACATTCTCTCTCCTCTTTTTATGTCTCTTACCTTTTCTTAATCCGCGTGGCCATTTTTTTTTTTTGGTATCAAATGGTGTGGAACGGAGGAGTATATATATATATATATATAGATATAGATATAGATTATTATTATATTAAAAAACCCTATATACTTTATAAATACACAATGGTTTTATTCATAAAAATTCAACACCATTTCAACTCATCATCCTATATCCTACAACTTTTGTTTTATTTTATATTCTTTATTTTTATGATTATTAAAATTATTATTATTATTATTATTATCATTTATTGACATACACTTCAATCAAAATTAAAAAAAAATGGTCATCTTGCCCGATATTCGTTTTATTAATACACAATTTTTTGAGACGGATAGAAAATTCGACAAATTTATTAAAACTTTATTTACTATGCTTCAAAGTTTAATTTTTTTTTAAATAACTTGGAAAGGAAAATTAAGAAATTTATATTTAAAAAGATATTGAAAAATTAGAAAGGAAAATCAAGAAATTTATATTTAAAAAAAGATTTTTTTTTCTGTGTCCAAATCAAATGAAAATAGTCTCTATTTATAGAGATTTATTTGAAATGAATTTTGGTGTAAAAAAAATAATATTTTATAAAACAATTGAGGTCAAAGAAAAGGAAAAAAAAATCGAAATTCAAGAAACCAATGAAACGCCGCCAAGTGTCCGGAAAAAAAAGGAAAATATATCTGCGTAAATGTGCCTCGGTCGACGCGAATACGACACACGCCCAATTTTCACCCTATCACGCCATGTCACGACAAATTTGCTTCAACTATTTTTAGTTATGCCACAATATGAAATTACTTACACTTCAATCAAACTTTTAAAAATGATGGCCATCTTTCTCGAAATTCGCTTTTATAAATGCACAATTTTTTTAGACAGATAGATATTCAAGAAATTTATAAATAGTTTATTTACTATGCTTCAAAGTTTTTTTTAAAAAAAATTAAATAAATTGTTTGATCTATCGAAATAAAATAAACCCAATAACCATATTACCCCATCCAACTAATTATCCTATACCCCACCAGTTTTATTTCATTTTATATTATCCCATCAAACTAATTATCCTATACCCCACCAGTTTTATTTAATTTTATATTCTTTATTTTCAAGATTATTAAAATTATTAATATTATTATCATTTATAATTAAATAAAATATTTCACACTTAATTACTTTTCACTAAAATTTAAAGGAAAATATCTCTGCGTAAATGTACCTCGTTCGACGCGAATACGGCACACGCCCAATTTTCACCCTATCACGGCATGTCACGACAAATTTGCTTCAACTATTTTTAGTTATGCCACAATATGAAATGACTTACACTTCAATCAAACTTTTAAAAATGATGGCCATCTTTCCCGATATTCGCTTTTATAAATGCACAATTTTTTTAGACGGATAGATATTCAAGAAATTTATAAATAGTTTATTTACTATGTTTCAAAGTTTTTTTTTTTAAAAAAAAATAAATTGTTTGATATATCTAAACAAAATAAACCCAATAACCATATTATCCCATCGAACTAATTATCCTATACCCCACCAGTTTTATGTCATTTTATATTATCCCATCCAACTAATTATCCTATACCCCACCAGTTTTATTTACTTTTATATTCTTTATTTTCAAGATTAGTAAAATTATTAATATTATTATCATTTATAATTAAATAAAATATTTCACACTTAATTACTTTTCACTAAAAATATATTAAAAAAATAGAAAGGAAATTAACAAAGGATAATTAAAAAAAATAATATTTAAAAAAGAGAGTTTTTTTCTGTATCCAATTCAAATGAAAGAAGTCTCTATTTAAAGAGAATTTTTTTTTATGAATTTTGGTGTAATTTTTTTTTTTAAAAAATTGATTTATTATAAAATAATTGAGGTAAAAGAAATAGAATTTTTTTTAAATATGAAATTCTTCCAGCCAATCAAAAATATATTTATTTATTTGTTTTTACATTCATTATTTTCAAGATTAGTAAAATTATTAATATTACTATCATTTAGAATTAAATAAAATATTTCACACTTACTTATTTGTAACTAAAAATATATTAAAAAATGAGAAAGGAAAATTAACAAAGGATAATTAAGAAAATTATATTTAAAAATGAGGGTTTTTTTCTGTATCCAAATCAAATGAAAGAAGTCTCTATTTAAAGAGAAAAAAAAATTATGAATTTTGGTGTAATTTTTTTTTTTAAAAAAATTAATTTATTATTAAAAAATTGAGGTCAAAGAAATAGGAGATTTGTTTAAAAATTTGAAATCCTTCCGGCCAATCAAAGAGCGCCACGTGGCAATATTTATAAAAAAAAAAAAAAAAAACTCACTGCATTAACGTGCCCTTGTCGGCGCGTGATTTACACGCGCCAATGAAAAGTTCGAAATGCCCCTCCACAACTAACCGACAAGTGTCCAAATTCGTTTTTTAAAAAAAAAAAAAAACCCATTGACAGATTGCCACCTCACTTTTTTGGCTTGTTAATTGCATTTTTGCCACAACGTTAAAAGACTAAAATACCCCTCACTCAATGGCAAACAATTTACCACTATCTTATTATTATATATAGATAGATGTAGGAGAGAGAATGAGTGGAGGAAATAGTAAAGATTCCTTTGCCAAAAAAAAAAAAGTGAAAGTTATTAATTGGATACACAAAATGACAAAATGGGAAGCATCTATTGGGACGGAGGGAGTATTAAAAAATTAGAAAGGAAAATTAACAAAGGATAATTAAGAAAATTATATTTAAAAAAGATGGTTTTTTTTCTGTGTCCAAATCAAATGAAAGAAGTCTCTATTTAAAGAGGAAAAAAAATTATGAATTTTGGTGTAAATTTTTTTTTTAAAAAAATTAATTTATTATAAAATAATTGAGGTAAAAGAAAGAGGATTTTTTTTTAATTTGAATTCCATCCAAATAATAAAATGGCGCCACGTGGCAAAAATTAAAAAAAAAAAAAAGAAACAAACTGTATTGACGTGCCCTGGTCGGCGCGTGTGGCACACGCGCCAGGCAAATGACCGAAATGCCCCTCCCCAACCAACTGACACTTGTCCAAATTGGTTTTTTTAAAAAAAAAAAAAAACCCAACCAATTACAAATTGCCACATGGCATTGTGGCCTTGTTAATTGCAATTTTGCCACCTAGTGAAATTACTAAAATACCCCTCATTGGCCAAAAATTTACCAAGATCTTATTATTATATATAGATAGATGTTTGCCCCTAACTTTAACTTTGGAGGTTAATTTATCGTTAAGGAATTAATTGGTCCACTAATCATGGAAGAAAAGGCGACTATATTATTATATTATATAACCGGTAAACTTGATGAGTTTTCTGGGTCCACATTTGCTGACATGTCAATAGTTTGTTGGAACACGTATGCAAAGTAGAGGTGTTAGTGGCTGAATGAAGAGGTAAAGAGATGCCAAGAGGATGTCGGGTAGTGGGAGCATATGCTAGTGTGTGGTTCTATCTCTCTGCTCTTGTAATTCAAGTCCATTGACGTGCACGACCCATCTCCATGAAATTCTATTATTTTTCTATTTTTTTGATGTGTTATTATTAATTTTATTTTATTTTATTTATTTGTTTTATAAAAATATTTTATTCATTTTGTAATAAGTATTGAAGTTGACTTATTATTTGAAGGACTAATAACAATAGTGGGTACAACAAAACACCTCATTAGGATTAGTCCAAATTGTGCTTTTTACGGAACACTTTCTGTTTGTGCTACGAACCCTCAAATTTGCGTCTACAATCAGCACAATTCTCTCGACGAGCTGATGCCACAAATTCGAGCATCTAGTTATGCTTCCAATATCATTTTTCAATGCTAACATGGTAGTATACATATAGTAATTTGGATATGATCTATATTTTAGTCTACGATAAATCTAAAATATATAATTGTTGATGAGCCCGGATCAGCTAGACCGGGCCCAAGCTCGGTCTGGTCCGAAGACCCAGTATGACGTGGCGTATTCTAGACCGCCAGAGACAAGACCGCGGACAGATAGACCCTCAAGGTCAAGACCGCGTTCCTCTCATCCCATCCCAGTCAAGACCGAAGGGATCCTGACCGTCAACTGGGTGACCGCAGGAGTATGACCGTCCCATCCGTGCCCGCGTCCAATACCATTGACCTTACCTACGATGTTGACTGCGGTCTCATGCCAGACTCCCGGTTATCTCACCAGACTCCCGATCAATATCAAAGCTTATTGAGCAAGTTTACTTACTGGCTCTGACAGTACAGTAACCGGCTCACTCTTATCGCATTGAATGCATGGCTCAGGCGCTTACTATTTCATTTAATGCGCCGCGCCGGATACACGGCTCCTGTCCACATCAACGACATCCCCTCTACAAGTGAATCTAACTTTACTGACAGCGCTAATCCTATGCGGACACGTGTACCTGGTCAAAGACTAAGATGTCCTCTAGGGCTGACCCCATGGCTTACGTCAGTGAGCATCTCTCCATTGCCTATAAATAGAAGACCTTTGTCCCCTTGAACAAGGAAAGTGCCAAATCTATATTGTAAGCCATATTGCTCAAATCCTAAACACACACACACACTCAAGACATTCCAAGTCTCATTCTCTCAGTGATCTTACTCTTACACCCGAGGCCCTGAGTTGGATTAACATCCAATTTTGACCTTAATGGTGCTTCATTTCTGTGTTGTGATCGTAAGTACCGCACCAAACAAATATCCTGCCAGATATCCTACAACCGCTCTGACCCTGAAATTCTTGACGTCATCACTTGTATTGGATCATATTAGTCCCGTTTGGATTGTAAAGAGTCATCTTATCTAACAACATGTTTTATCCCCTATTTAAACGTTCTTAATGGGATTAAAAGACTTCAAATCCAACATTATTGTTAAGAAATTTTATTTTTTTTCGATGTCCCGGGACAATGACAAGCATATGAATTTTTATTGAGGCAAGGAATTTTTATTTGTTTTAAATTACTTGAACCTTTATAAATTATACAAATATATATATATATATATATATATATATATATATATATATATATATATATATATATATATATATATATATATATATATATATAATGTGAAAATATATCCTTGTTCTTATTAGAACAAAAAGAAAAAAATAAATAGTTCTTCTAACGAGTAGTATTATGGACTAGGATAAGAGTTAATTATGACAGTCAATCTATATAACTATAGCAATTCAACCTAGCAAATCTAAACATAAAACATACTCCCTCTCCCTATGTCCCTAAATATTTATCCCGTTTGACTTTTCAAATATTTTAATTTAGTGATTTTAAAGCTTTAATTTTGATTATTTTTACGAACGCTTTAAAAATTATTGATAATATATACCACCGTTATGTAATACTCCGTCCCTAAATGTTACAAGTTTTGAAAATTTAGTGATTTTGAAGCTTTAATTTTGAAAATGAGACTAACTTTTTGGGACAAAGGAAAAGGAAAAATGAGACAAACATTTAGGGACGGAGGGAGTATAACTAAAAATTGGTATAATTATAGAGATTAATTATTATAATTAAACTTTATCTTATTTCCTAAAGATATACATTAGATAAATAAATAAAATGACATATATTTATGAAAGAGAGAAAAGAGTATAATAATAATAATAATAATGTTGAAAAGGTAAGCCTTGCATGAATCCATTTGTAAAAAGTAATGGATGTCTATCATATTATGTGGTATGGTATCTTTCAAAAGATTATGATAGTAGGAATCATGTCATTCCAATTTGCGTACACTTTCTATGTTGCCTATGTGCCACAAAAGTTAGGTGATTGGGACAACTAAATGGATAGTTTTTTTTTTTTTTTTTTTTTTTTTTTGGAATAATTTTAAATAATAATTTAAAAGATTAAATAATGCATTATTTTACTATCTTCTTTAGTGTGTACATTATACATCAATTATACATCGTAAAGGTAATTTATAATGTGTTTTTAGAAATGATTCCGTGGTGGAGTTAAACTGTAGAATATGTAAAGTCTAGAGTTCAATTAGTCATTTTAAATGTACTGACAATTATAATATTTTTTTTTTATTCAAAATAACTGTTGTTTTTTAGCCTTTTCACCCGTTTTAAGTAAAATCAATTATTACTATACTTTCATGAAGAAAGTATCAAATTTGTCCCTATTATTATTATCCTTTCATTTATTACATCACACACTAAAACAATTAATACAAAGATTCAAGTTTCAATGTAAAGGTAAAATTGAAAATTAAATAATTTCAGCTCAAAATTGATAATTATTTTGAAATAAAGCTTTTGTCATAAAATGACAGTTATTTTGAACGAAGATAGTATAAAAGTTTCATATCAATTGCTTAATTTTACTCCCTTATAGACGAAGGCACCTAATTTGCGTACACGAAGTTAGGACAGTGTTCATGGAGGGTCCAATTCCAATATTTAGGAAAAAAGTTAGGGATAAGGCTTGTGGTGTTGAGAGCTAGTCTTTCTCTTGGTTACGCTTGGACAATTTCATCAAACTCTTTCTCCCCTGGATTGGAAGGTCAAAGTGTTGCTGATATAATGCCACTTGGCAAAATCCAGTTGTCCACGTGTAAGATTATTTGATAAATATGTGAAAAAATATCCTGAGTTGTAATGGTTAAAGAAAAATAAAGGGGCCTAGAAATGGATAAGTAGGAATTAATTGTACTTTTTCATGAAATACTAGAAAGGGAAAGGAAGAAAAGGTGGGATTTGAGACAAGTTTAGAATGATCTAACAAAATTAAGTTGAGAATTGAGATTATATGCGAATTGAATGGATATACGAGAAGCACAAACCGAATTAAATGTATAATTTATATTTAAATAACCCCAGAATATTGATCGTGAGTGAAATTTAATAAACATCTACAGATAAATTTTAAATAGTAGGTCGACTGTACTCGAATTCAATGGGTGAATGATGTTTGGCCACATGAATGGATGATTGGTCAGGGAAAATTTAAGGTGGGATGTGTCCAATGTGGTATGGGGTGGGGATAAAGGAGATGAAGTATTGTTGGGTGTCTTTACATGAGATTGTGTCAAATAAAACAACCCACATGAGGAAAGTAGCGTGGGTTTTGAATTCACTTGTCAATATCAATATTGTCATTGGATTTTATTGTATGTAGCTAATAGTTGGCTAAGCCAATTTGTGTCAATTGCTAGTTGATGAGAACAAAAGATTTGAGTAAATCCTAGGCAACCTTAGAGACTATTTAGCTTAAATATCTAAGTGATTTATTAGTTAGCTTGACAAATTAATTGGATTTGATCCAATATTGAGATTTGGAGATTTTTTGTGAGATAAAAATAGATTTGAAAAAAATGATGATTTTGTTTTCTTATATTTATTTGTGCAACCTCATAATTTTACATATTGAACCCTTATAAATTATTTTTGATCTTATGTTTTTGTTATGCCTTTAAAATGTTAATCTCGTGCACTACATGTATAACATTTTAAGAGCAAAATGTAAATGCAGTTAGTAGAAGTGACCATAATTGCATGAAACAATTGGTTAATTAGATGTGTTGAATACAAAAAAAGGGAGTGACCAAGCTTGTAAAAACCTAATAGTTGAATGTATATTTTTGCAAGTTTTCTCTTTTAAGAAAATTGTACTAAAATCGTTTTCTTTGGCTTGAAAATTGTTGGATGTGACTGCGAATCGTGACTGGTTCGATACCTACAGGTCAGTTAATTCTGGTATAGTTACTATGGGTAATGGTGCTACATGTAAAATTGCTGGCATATGAACTATAAGAATTAAAATATTTGATGGTGTGGTTAGAACGTTATGTGATGTTAGACATGTACCAGAGGTTTCTAAAAATCTGATTTTATTGGGTACCTTGGATGCAAACAGTTTGACCTATAAAGCTCAAGGTGGAGTATTGAAAGTTGTTAAGGGTGCTATGGTGGTGATGAAGGGTGAGAGAGGCTCTAAAAACATTTACAGGTTGCTAGGAAGCACGGTTGTAGGTGGAGTAACATCCGTAGAATCTAAGGTAGATATTGATACCCTTCTATGGCATATGCGGCTTGGTCACATGGGTGAAAGAGGGATGCGTGAACTTCATAAACGCAAGTTGTTGAAGGGTGTGAAGACTTGCAAACTTGAGTTTTGCAAGTATTGTGTTCTTGGAAAGCAAAACAAGGTGCAATTCAAGAAGGATAAACATACAACAAAAGGCATCCTCAACTATGTTCACTCAAATGTGTGGGGGCCAGTTAGAACAGAATCAAGAGGTGGACATTATTACTTCGTCACGTTCATTGATGATTTTTGGAAGAAGGTTTGGGTTTACTTCATAAGGCACAAGTCAGAAACTTTTGAGAAGTTCAAGGTGTGGAAAGCTGAAGTGGAAAATCAAACAGGGAGAAAAATCAAGTGTTTGAGAAGTGATAATGGGACAGAGTACACAGATGGCGAGTTCAAGAAGTTCTGTCGAGAGCATGGAATCAAGAGGCACTACACAGTACGCAGGACACCACAACAAAACGGTGTGGCTGAAAGGATGAACAGATCTATTGCAGAAAGGGCTAGGTGTCTACGATTCAATGCAGGGTTGGCGAAGAATTTTTGGGCTGATGCGGTGAGTATGGCATGTTTCTTGATAAACAGGTCACCTAGGGCTTCATTGGATAACAGGTTTGCGGAGGAGGTATGGATGGGTAATGACGTAGACTTTACAGATATCCGAGTGTTTGGGTGTCCATCCTATGTGCATATTCCTGGTGAAGAGAGGTCGAAGCTTGACCCAAAGTCAAAACAGTGTATCTTTCTCGGGTATGAAACAGGTGTAAAAGGATACAAGCTTTGGGATCCCAAGCCAAGCAAGGTGGTGATCAGTAGGGATATGTGGTCTTTGATGAAAAGGCTATGTTGAAGTGTACTCAAGATGATAAAGAGAAGGTGCCAAAAAACAAAGGGAGCAAGAAGTAGGTTATTGAGGTAGAGTTACATGAGGATGAAACTAATACGGACCTCACTCTTCCAGATTCAAAGGTAACTACACAGGAAGTAGCTAGTACTTCAGTTGGGAGACCTAAGAGAGTAATCAAACCACCCGTCAGGTATGGTTTGAAGACATGGCTTCATATGTTCTTGTTCTTAGTTGTGGAGACCCAAATTCTTTTCAGGAGGCAATAAATAGTCCTGAAAAGGATAAGTGGGTAACGGCTATTTCAGAGGAGATGGAGTCGTTGTATAAGAACGATACATGGGATTTGGTGGAGCTTCCTAAATGGAAGCGTGCTATTGGTTGCAAGTGGGTTTTCAAGCGTAAAGAAGCGGTATCAGAAAAAGAGGGGGAAAAGTTCAAGGCTCGATTGGTAGCAAAGGGATACTCGCAGCGAGAGGGGGTGGATTATAATGAAATTTTTTCACCTGTTGTGAGACACACTTCCATTCGAATTGTGTTGGGTCTTGTAGCCCATTATGATTTGATGTTGGAACAAATGGATGTGAAAACTGCGTTCTTACACGGTGAGTTGGATGAGCAGATTTTCATGGAGCAACCACATGGGTTCACGGAGCCCGGGCAGGAGCGTTTGGTTTGTAAATTGAAGAAATCACTTTATGGGCTGAAGCAATCTCCGAAGCAGTGGTACACGAGATTTGATTTCTACATGATGAGTATTGGCTACAAGAGATGTGAGTATGATTGTTGCGTTTATGTGAAGAGCCTTGATGATGGCTCATATATTTTTCTGCTACTTTACGTGGATAATATGCTTATCGCAGGTAGAAGCAAGAAGGAGGTCAATCAGTTGAAGGCCTTGTTGAGTAAAGAGTTTGACATGAAGGATTTGGGGGAAGCCAAGAAGATTCTTGGGATGGAGATTCGCCGAGACAAGAAATCTAGGAGTTTGTGGTTGTCTCAAGCCGGCTACGTGGAGAAAGTGTTGGAAAGGTTCAATATGCGGGATGCAAAACCTGTGAAAACGCCATTAGCGAGTCACTTTAATTTATCTGCCTCAGATTTCCCGAGTTCGACTGAAGAAATTCTGAGTATGTCAAAGGTTTCCTATGCAAGCGCAGTGGGATGTCTCATGTATGCTATGGTTTGCACTAGGCCAGATTTGGCGCAAGCTATAAGTGTGGTTAGCAAGTATATGGCAAATCCGGGTAAACAACATTGGGAAGCAGTTAAGTGGATTCTCAGATACTTGAAAGGCACTATGGGTTATGGCATCATGTTTGAGGGAAAGAGTGAGGAGCTTTCTGTTGTGGGGTATGTAGATTTCGATTATGCGGGTGACTTGGATCGGAGGCGGTCGACTACGGGTTATGCGTTTACACTCGCAGGTGGACCTATATGTTGGAGGTCTATAATTCAATCCATTATTGCATTGTCTACAACGGAAGCGGAGTACATGGCAGCTGTTGAAGCTGCACAGGAAGCCTAATGGCTTCGGGGCTTAGTCAAGGAATTGGGTATTCAGCAAGGTGGAGTGAAGTTGCTTTGTGACAGTCAAAGCGCGATCTTTCTAGCAAAGAATCTCATTTATCATCAACGGACGAAACACATTAATGCACTGGCGAATCCATGTTATGGCTAGAGGGGTCAATTGACCCCCTCACTTCTTACCTTTACCTCTTTATATTTTGGCAAAAAGTTATATTTAGTCTCTTAAATTTTGCCAATTTTGCCACTGACCCCCCTCAAATTTAGTAGCATGACCCCCCTAAAAATTTATAATATGTTTCATACTTCTTCCGTCTTAAAATAAATGTTTATTTTAAAAAAATTATATTTCAAAATGAATATTTATTTTTCTACATAAGTTTGTTTCCAAATATATTTTTACTAAGTTATTTTCACGCTTCATTATACACTTAGAAAACAAAAGGTTTGGAAAGTGGATTGCAAGAAAAAATATACATTTTTTCATTAAATATTATAGAAAATAAACATTTCTAAAATGTTTAAAGTTTTCCAAAACGTCTCTTAACTTTCCAAAAAAAGTGAAATAGATTTTAATTTATGTAAGCACTCCTATTATTATTGTTGTTACTCTATTATTAATATCATCATTGAAAACATTATTTTTATTACTATTATGCTTTTAAGATAATAATAATTATTATTTATATTATTATTATTGCTATTACTAAATTATTATTATTATTTGAGCTCATGACGGAAAAAACATGTTATATAAGTGTTATATAAGTCATATTAAACTTTTATTTCTTCAATAAGGTAATTTTTATTTTCTTCGTTAACTCAAATTTTGACCCTCCTCACGAATATTTCTGGATCCGCCATTGCATTGATGTGCGATTTCACAAGATTCGGGAGTTGATTGATATGGGTGAGGTTATGTTAGAGAAGGTTCACACCGTAGAGCAAGGTTCTAAAAAGCGCTAGGCGGATGCTAGGCGGCAGAGCCGGGCCTAGCGCCTAGGCGGGGACTAGTCGGGATTAGTCGGGACCTAGGCGGGGCATAGAACTAGGCGTTGGAGAGGGGCCTAGCGCCTAGGCGAGGCCTAGGCGCCCTTAGGCGGGGTCTTTTAGAACACTGCCGAAAAGAATGCTGCTGATATGTTGACAAAGCCAGTTACTACTGACAAGTTCAAGCATTGCTTGGATTTGTTGCACATCTCTAGCTGTTAGAGATAGGGAGGTTCGATGTCTACACAAGGTGGTTCGGGTATTGGTTCCTTGTATCTTCTGTTGGGTTGGGTGAATGCTCGCCAAGGTGAAGATTGTTGGATGTGATGGCTCGTTGTCCTGGCAAAGGGGTCGGCGCCCTCTGAGACCCGCGGTATGGATTGCGGGAACATCAGCAAACTTGGAAGCTTCAGCAGCAGTGGGGCGGCCGCCTGGTAATGCATGAGGCGTGAGCCTCCAAGGCAGCAGCTTGGCCTGTGTTTGAACAAGATCCAGGCGGGCGCATGGATGCAGACAAGGCTGGGGCCTGGGCTCCAGAGGCTGATTCAGTTGCTGAAGCGGTGTGAGGCTGGCGCCTGGAAGGAGACGAGGCGGGCACCTGGGCTGCCTTGGCTTCAGACGTTTGCGGGCTTTTTTATTCGTTTATCTTTATTAGTTGGGCTAGGGTTTGTTTCCTATATATATGATTGTAACCCTATGTAAACTTAAGAAGATTATTGCACAGAATAATAAGAAGCGATCGAAATTCATAACCCCAAACAATTCCATCTCTTTCTCTTTCGATTCCAATTGCTTTTGTGTTTGGTTATTGTCAATTGCTTCTTTTTTGGAATAAAAAATGAAAAGAAAATGAAGCTGTCCAATTTTAGAATCAAAACTTTCAATGCTATGAAAGATTAAATTATGGATGGTTTGAAATTTAATGACTTTTAGTTTAGGGTTAAAGGCATTTGACAAAATTAATACTCTATTGGTCTTATTTGAAAAGACACAAAATAAATTTTGCACGAAAATTATTGATAGTTATTAGGAAAAATTCCTCTTTACCCACATATCTCAAATCATATCCCTTTAAAACCCAGCCCAAATTTAAAAAGACAATCCTCTTTTATATTTCAAATCAAAATCCCTTTAAACCCCAATATGATATATAACTGCCAAAATTAAGTTAACGGCCGTTAACTTCCGTCTGGCCATTATTTTTCCCATTGGAAAATGACAAAAGAAATCCTGAAGAAAAATTGTGCGTCCCACAAACCCAATCTTTCTAGAGAGAGAAACCTCTCACCCATCCCTACAGAATTCTAGACAGGGAAACTGCAAACTTTTCTCACACAACAATATCTTTACTCTTGACTGCAAAATTTATAGTGAGAGAAAGTCTAGGGTTTTACTTTTACGGACTGAGTGCAAGCTATCACCTTTCTTGAAAAACCCTAACCCTAAATGTCATCTTCCCCAATCAAGAAAAAGACCCACCCGCCACACCAAACCCTACCAGACAACTACAACCACCACTGGTTCAAAGACCCACAAGCCCTAAAAAACGTCGTCCTCAAGATGCGCCTTCAATCCCTATCCAGTTCTACCACTCCGCCATCCGAACCCGACTCCGATACCCTAACCCGACCCGAAGTGGGAAAGGAAGGGGATGCTTGCATTGATGAATTAGAAGGATTGAAGATCTGTGTAAAAAAGGGCAAAACCAATACTTATTGATGACAATGGCAAAACCTGAGCTCTAACGGATCATATGCATTCAAAAACATATTCTTATTGGCAGAACATTTACATAATTTCAACAGATACTTGTACAAATCGCCATTTATTACTTCAACGAAAACGCAATTGGTATAGGACCTGCCAACTTCATATACATAGCTATTAGCCCTTTAATTGGTCCTATACTAATTGGTATAGAACCTGCCAACATCATATACATAGCTATTAGCCCTTTAATTGGTCCTATAGCAATTGGTATAAGACCTCCCATGATCAAACTGAAATTGAAAGAAAGGAATCAATTATTATATGTGAAATCAAGGACAATTCATATATACTTGATTTTATATAATTTAGTGCAAACTAGTACATTCCCTTTATAAAATCATAGGCAAAACAAGTGGACATACAATGAAATGCATAATAGAGCAGGTATCACTTGCTATAGGACCATTAAAAGGTCTTAAAGCTTTGTATATGATGTTGTCAAGTCCTATAGCACTTCTTATAGGACCATTTAAAGTTCTTTTAGCTGTGTATTTGATGTTGTCAGGTCCTATACCAGTTGCTATAGGACCATTGAAAGGGCTTATATATGTATATTTGATGTTGCCAGGTCCTATACCAGTTGCTATAAGACCATTCAAAGGGCTTATATCTGTGTATTTGATGTTGCCAGATCCTATACCAGTTGATATAGGACCAATTAAAGGCCTTATATCTGTGTATATGATGTTGACAGGTCCCATACCATTTGCCACATTGTTATTCACAAAAAACAATAAATCAAGTGTCTTATTGCTTTGTATATGATGTTGTCAGGTCCTATACCAATTGATATAGGTCCAATTAAGTGGCTTATAGCTTTCTATATGATATTGACAGGTCCTATACCAATTGCTATGGGACCATTCAAAGGTCTTATTGCTTTGTATATGATGTTGCCAGGTCCTATACCGATTCTTTATAGTGACCAATTAAAGGGCTTATAGCTTTTAATATGATATTGACAGGTCCTATACCAATTGTTATAGGACCATTCAAAGGTCTTATAGCTTTGTATATGATATTGACATATCCTATAACAATTGCTATAGGACCAATTAAAGGGCTTATAGCTTTGTATATGATGTTGGCAGGTCCTATACCCATTGCTATAGGAACAATTAAAGGGCTTATAGCTTTGTATATGATGTTGTCAGGTCCTATAATAATTGCTATAGGATCAATTATAGGGCTTATAGCTTTGAATGGTCATATAGCAAGTGATATAGGACCTGCATCTTGATTTACAAAGATGGGTTGAGATGAGTAACAAAGAAAGTGATGAAAAGTAAATAAAATTGAGACGGAATGAACATCAATTATTCATAAAAAAAAAATCAAAAATTCTGAGTAAAAAAGTCCTTAATGGAGAAATCAATCTCGTCAAAGTTGGTTTAGTTTCACAAGATAGCATCAAAGTTTCAACACAACCCACAAAAAATGAAAAAAAAAAAAAAAACTACCAACAACCGATGGCATTAAGAAATACCCTCAACATCTTGCATAAACCAAATTCAAACCCTTTTAACACAATCACACAAATCCATGTGAGCCAGCAACTTTGAGAAATCAAAATCAATTGGGTGGGTCGGCATGAGACTACGTTACTTAAACCGAGAAATTCGCTCTAGAAGTTCTAGAGGACGACGGCGGCAATCCAATCAATCCGGTAGAAGCGGCGTCTTCTTCGTCGAGAAACAGCCCTTCTGGATCTCTGAAAACTCCATGAACGGAAGCGATCAGAAGCCCGATCGAGAATCCAACCAGCGAATGCTTGCCGTCGATAGAGTGAGAGAGGAGATGCGAGAGAGTTTTTGAAAAAAAAATCTTTTTTTTTTTGGAATGTGCGGTAACGGCGGTGTTAACAAACCGTTTATGTCCGTGATGTGTGGGTTTTAGTGGGATTTCAATTTTAAATGGGTTAAAATGGCTTATTTATTTTAACTATGAATTTTTGGGTCTCTAACTTTAATTATTATAAGTATTACAAGTGAACCCTATAAATAAGAATTAAAAACTGTCCATTTCGTCGAGATTATGCCTTTACAAAAAAGACGCAAAAAAAAGTTTCCCACATTTTTAAATGAGACCGAGAAAATAGACATTTACTAGAGATGGAAGTTAAGTTTGTTGAGAAAGGACGGCTCTCCGTTGATGCGGAAGGTTGTCGAAAAGGAGGAGGACAAAAGTGGAAAGTGAAAATGAGACGGCCGACAAAATAACGTGAATTAACTCCGAAAGGCTCCCTCACCCTCGTAACAAAGCCCTGACATGCAAACCTCACAATCCTCATGTTTGGTCCGTTGAGGTCCCCACACTTTCTTCAACTTGTTCAGTTACACTGTCCCCAGCTCTCGAAATTTCATTCAAGGACGCCTCATTTAACGGTAGGCCGTTAGAGGGCATTAACCTTCAAAAGTTCATCTACCCAATTGCAATGTAATCACATTTTGATATCACGGAAATGTAGTTGTTGGAGCCGATCGCTTTTAGCTAAGATGCAGTTATTGGGTGTGCTAGATTCATATTCTATCTGTCCCGAAAAAATAGTCTTATTTATCTTCTTATAATTGATACAAATACTACTTCCGTCCCGTCCGAAATGTTCCATTTGATTAATTCAAGTTAAGTTTGACTTAAACATTAAGTAAATCTAATCATTCTATTGAAGTTTTAAAAATTGTTACTGATAAATTATTTAATTATTTGAATTTTTTGGTGAAATATAAATATCAATTTCTGGACAACAAAAGTATTTTTCAGACGATTTACGATGAAAATTGTACAGACTAACTGCTGCTTTATAACAAAGAAGCGCAATCAATTTATTGAGTAATTTGCTTTACATCATATTTTCAAGTGAGTTTTTGGATTAATCAGAAATGATGGAAAGAAGGAAGTAATTGTATTGAATTGAGAAAATGATTGAGAGTTGCTATTGTAATGTGTTGTGAATACTAAGAACGAAAAGAGTTGAGTAATTAGGGGGAAAGAGAAAGACTACTAATCAGCAGATGTTGTGTTTGGTTGTTGAGTGGAAGTTTGTAGGAGGCCCAGCGTGAGAGGCGGTATGCCACCCGCATGGCCGTACGCACATCCGCGATTTACCTCCGCTGTGACAGAGGGCCGGGAGGCTGGTCAGACTAACCCGAAGGTTCTGGGGAACACAGGTATCAAAAAAAAAAAAAAAAAAAAAAAAAAAAAAAAAATGAATATAAAACTAATTTCCGATAATAAAGGAAGCAAGTGTGAGGAAACAGATCACGCACCACACCCGCAGACAATTAAACAACATCATAATCTCACAACCAATTGGATTGGCTCCCGCAAGTACTTTGTTCATAAATTTTTACAGTTAAATTGTACATCAGTTTGACTTTATAATAATATGATTTATACTCCCTTCGTCCCAGATCAAGGATATATGGGGGAAATTTCACGCTTTTTAAGAAATTTTTTAAAAAATGAATAAAAGTTAAATGTGAGATAGGGAATAGTAATTAAATGTGTGGCAGGAAATATGAGAGATAATGTAAAAGTTAAATGTGTGGTAGGGAATAGGAGAGAGAATGTAAAAGTTAAAAATATTTAATAGGAGAGAGAATGAGTGGGAGGAATAGTAGTTAAATGTGTGGTAGGAAATAGGAGAGAGAATGTATAAGGATATAATGAATGGTTTTTTTTGTAAATATATGAAGATGATAAGGGTATTAATATATTCAAAAACTTGCCTTTTTTGGAAATGAACTCTTGGTCTGAGACGTCCCAAAAGGGAAAGATAAACCCTTGATCTGGGACGGAGGGAGTATTTTATAAGAACACAAATTATATTTTTTAATACCATTAATTATATTTTATTTCACAAAAAGGGACAAGGGAGTATCATATTATCATAGTAGAATTGATTTCGTATTATTGTGTAGTGAGATTGCAAAGGCTCAAAATTACTTATTTTATCCGACTGATGGGAGTGATGTTGTGAATTTGGTGGTCCTCCGTTGCAATCTAGACAAGAAATCAACACACCCACAAGCATAATAATGGAAGAAACACATACACAAGAACACAAGAGTTGTTTACCCGGTTCATTCAATACATGAACTACGTCCGGGGGCAATTGCCAAGCCAATATGTTATTAGACACCTTCTAATATGTTGCTACATCAACTACCAATGTGTTCTAGGTCGTATCTATGTTTATATAGTAATACAAGGAAGCCCTAAATCAATATTAAGAAGAGATCTCATCAAAATAGGAAACAAATAAAACTGCTGCTGAAGATTCGGGCACAGCGCGGTCGCCCTCGAATTTCCACCGAGCCATCAAGTTACTGCCCAAGTGCGCGGTCGCGCACCTCCACCAGCGCGGTCGCGCAGCTCACCAGAAACTCCGAATTTGAACTCCTTTCTTGATCTCACCAACTCCTCCGACTTAGGCTCCTTCTTCCTCATAGTTTAGGACTCCAATCCCAACAATCTCCCACCGGAGACTAAACTAACAAACATAGAAACACCCATCAACTCCCACCACGGAGTAAGGACCTTCGAACACATTTCTCCCATATTGGCTTGACACTACCGAACCTCTCATCAAGTACTAAGGCGAGTTGAAACCAAGCGACGTTTCAATCTCTCCGTGTTAGATGATTCTTGACTCCCCAAATCAGCTTCTACCTTGATTTCTCCCCGCAAGTCTAACTTCGCCTTCTCCCTCCAGACCCACCTTCCTCGCAATGCTTCCCCTTGAAACTTGGACACACCTTGTTTCTTGCATCGTCTGCTCTTGGTCTGAATACGCTCTCTGTTAGGGCACTTGGACATCCACACCACGTTGATCAACTTTGTGTCCTTCTCCCCCCTAACATACCGTTTCTTGATGTCTCTCCTTTTTACACCAATAGGCCGGTTCTTTAGCCTCTTGCTCCCACCGGAACGAATGTCGACATTGTAGGTAGAGTACAACATCTTCCCCTTAACCCCATGAGCTACCACTTTAGCCCCTTTTGTGACTTTCCAAGACCCACCAATGAAAGACACACCATACCCTTCACTGTCAAGTTGTCCCACAGAAATCACCCTTCTTCTCAAATTCGGAACATGCATCACGTTGTGTAGTTGTAAAACAGCCCCGTTAGGTGTCTTCATCATCACATCCCCCTTACCTTTGATCTTCAATGGTTGACCATCACCAAGATAGATAACCCCAAAATCTCCAGTTTTATATCGCTCCATTGATTCTGCATCCCCACTAGCATGACAAGAAGCTTCAGAATCCAACACCCAATCTTCACCCGACTGCTCCTCTCCTAGGATTAATACATCTCCACCATCATCCACCACGTGTGCACCACCATCTTTTCCTGGACAGTCATAACTGATATGACCCAATTCGCCACAATTGTAGCACTTGACCTTTTTTTCCTTTTTCGGTCTTCCCCTATTTCTCTCCACCCTAAGTGCAGCCCCATCTACGGAAGATTTTCTCCTTTTCTCTTTTCTTCGCAACTCCTCTTGAAGGATGAGATCTCTAACCTCCGTATACACCAATGCTGTTTTCGACGTACTAATCGTTGTGACAGTAACCTCCCAACTATGAGGCAATGATTTTAGTAGAAATCAAGCTAGCACTTCATCGGAGAAAGTAATATCAACACTTTTAAATTGGTCCACCATACCTTTGAAATTGCCGATATGACTTGCCGCTGTCTGCCCCTCTGACATCTTTGCGTTCGCAAACCTCTTTATCAAATGCACCTTATTGATATTCGACGGCTTCTCATACATGTCTGACAGCGTTTATAGCAACTCCACCGTTGTCTTGGCCTCCATAGCGTTCCGTGCAACGTCGTCGGTTAGAGCACTCCTCACTGTTCCTAACGCCTTCCGATCTAACGTCTCCCAATCATCTTGTGACATGTCTTCGGGCTTCTCCTTCAAGTGTTTATGAAGATCCTTACAATAAAGGTAATCTTCAATCCTTGTCCTCCAGAACGTGAAATTCACAACGCTGAATTTCTCGATTGAGTTCTTCATCTGATTGCTTCACCAAAGTCCCCAAGAACGCGATTCAAAAAATCAACTAATGAAACTTTGAATCCTCCGAACCAATGCTCTGATACCAGTTGTTGTGAATTTGGTGGTCCCCCGTTGCAATCTAGACAAGAAATCAACACACCCACAAGCACAATAATGGAAGAAAGACACACACAAGAACACAAGAGTTGTTTACCCGGTTCATTCAACACATGAACTACGTCCGGGGGCAATTGCCAAGCCAATATGTTATTAGACACCTTCTAATATGTTGCTACATCAACTACCAATTTGATAGGTCTAAAGTCGCACGCCTACAAATTAATTAATTACCAAGACTATACTCGGCTACAAAAACTGCAGCTAGGACAAGTCCAGGGTCGATCCACTGAAGAACGGTTATTCAATTGCACAATTGTCACTTGACAAGATTGGGGGTTTGTTTGATTTTAATTAAATTTCTAAAACAGAAATTAAAAACTAAGTTGTAAAATTGATTAAAGGCAAGCACTTCAGATTTGTTTCCGTCCCCGTTTATCAATTCAATATCATCGGTACAATTTCTTTTTCTTCCTCCCTATTCACTTGATCCGGAATATATTTCAATTCCTATTTCTTTCTTATTAATGGTTATAAGCAGTGACACACTCACCTACTTCCCTAATCAATACCTAAACCTAACTGACACAGTCTAGATTCACAATATTGATTGATAAAGCTCTAAGAAATTAAGATCAAGAATTTCACTATTCTTTTGCAAATAGATCAAAACCTAGTTTTACCCCTTTTTAATTTACCACGACACGTGCATAAATCTCAAAGATGCTACTTGTGTAAAATCCTAATCTGACACAGACTTACGATTAAACTAGCATTAAATCAATTACAAGGGAAAAGAAAGTGATCAATTCTCAAAACCCTAGAAAAGATTTATCAATTAAAACAATAAGTAAAACTATGAATAGGAATTTAGAAACAAAAAAATTAATACCTCAATCGAATTAACAAACGGTTCAAGATCCAAATCTGAAGCAAAGGTTTTAAGCTTCCATGAAAAAAAACTGCTGAATAATCTAAAAACTAATAATAATACTGACTGCAAAAACAAGAACGTCCCCCCCTAATCTATTGTTGAAAACTAGTATTTATACTTAACCATCAATCCTAATTACCTAAGGAAAACTAAGTTAATAAGGAAAAGAAAACTAAAAAAATAAGGAAAGGAAAAGAAAATAATAATAATAATAATGATCCTGTACGCGTACACCAACCGCCCTTGCACGACTCGTGCACACCACCACCACTCGTGCACCACTTCACGACTCGTGCACGAGTACACGACTCGTGCACCTCTTCTCCACTCGTGCCACGCCTCGTGCAACTTTGGCCATCCTGTACAGATCAATTGCACGACTCGTGCATACAGCCACGAGTCGTGTCCCAGCTTGAGAGTCTTCTTTCCAGGAACCTGCCTCTTGCCTTGCCTCTTGCCTTGCCTCTTGCCTTGTTGCACTAACTTTGACCGAAGATGAACATTCCAAATAACTTCTTGGCAATAACAGTGCTCCAACAATATCAAAATCATCAACTTACATAAAAATGCTAACAATAATTCCCCTATTACATTGTTCCTCATTGATACATAATATAGCAATATTACTAAAATAAATACAAAATATAAACATATTGCTATAAAATGTCTACGAAAATCGAGGAATTACCATATATAAAAACCAACCTATCACAATGTGTTCTAGGTCGTATCTATGTTTATATAGTAATACAAGGAAGCCCTAAATCAATACTAAGAAGAGATCTCATCAAAATAGGAAACAAATAAAATTGCTGCTGAAGATTCGGGCACAGCGCGGCCGCCCTCATGCTCCTGCGCGATCGCCCTCGAATTTCCACCGAGCCATCAAGTTACTGCCTAAGTGCGCGGTCGCGCACCTCCACCAGCGCGATCGCGCAGCTCACCAGAAACTCCGAATTTGAACTCCTTTCTTGATCTCACCAACTCCTCCGACTTAGGCTCATTCTTCCTCATAGTTTAGGACTCCAATCCCAACAAGTGATTCATATTTGAATAGTCGATCTGAATTAATTTAATATATATAAAACTTACACTTAATCAAATGAGTATTAACTATAATTTATAAAAGAGGAAAAAAAATAAGAAATGTAGTAAATTCGAACCACTCACAACAACACTACTATAACACGGTTAAAATTTATAATTAGAACGCTTGTAACTCGCAACAACACTACTATGATACGATTAGTATCCATAATCAGAATGTTTGTAGAGCTGTCAAGTTGGGACGGTCCCGTCGGGACGGTCCCGTCGGGACGGTCCCGTCGGGACGTCCCATCCCGCAATAGATTTGAGACGGGATGAGACGGAGTATTTTAGTCCCGTCCCGTTTCGTCCCGTCCCGTCTCATCCCGTCCCCGTCGCGGGACAATATGGTGCGGTCCCGCCCGTCCCGTTCCCGTCCCGCATATCTCAAGCCATATGATGATTTTTCAACAAACAAACATGGTCTTCTTTACCTTACCTTGAATATCAAATTTCTCTAGGCGGGCCTCTATTCATTTCAAGTGACGAAAGCAAGTTAATTATGCTGTTATGTTCCTTACAAGTTAATGTGTCTTCACTTGGATGATACATGCATAACAAGTAGAACCCTCAGTCGATCAAATTTTTGTTAGCATGAACGTGAATAAGGATCCATCCGTAACAATCATTTATATGATCTAATGTGCCGTAGCAGTAGTCTAGTGTGAAAATTGAAGGCAATTCATGTACAGTATATGTACTAATAAAATGGAATAAAAGCAAACTTCATTATTTTAACCAAAAAAGTAATGAGGGACCCCATACATATATCTTGAACAATCTTCAATAGAAGAAATCAAATATCGAGAACCACCTCTCGATTGTTTGGTTGAGGGACCCCAAATATCTTCTTTTTTTATAAGGAAAATAGAATAATATTAAAAAGAATAGCATACAATGCATTTTGGCCTTCGTCGTGGCCTTGGCGCCTAGTCAACGCTTATCCTTCCTAGTCAACGGGTCCCGCATGGGTCCCGTGGGATCCCGCGTCCCGCATATGGGACGGGATGAGACGGAGTATTTTAGTCCCATCCCATTTTGTCCCGTTTCGTCTCGTTCCGTTTCCGTCGTGTGACAACATAATTTTGTCCCATCCCGTTTCGTATTCTCGAATTGACAGCTCTAAATGCTTGTACTACTTCCAAAAAACAAACTACACCAAACAAGTTGCCTTATTTTGTTCCATGAATGAATCAAAGTTAATTCTAAAGCAAGGCCAAGGCCAAGGCCATCCACAAGCCTCAGTGCCAAACAACGTGTGATGCTCGTCTTGTCATGTGCATATTTCTGCTCCTTTCTTTACACCCACCTAAATCATTTGTTTCACTTCATTTCATTGTACTGTTTTCTTCCTTTTTGTGTATCTTTTTATGATATATATCTACATCCCCAAATTTACGCGAGTTTTCTTATAAACAACCGTGAACAACTCTAATTTGATCATAATTTTTCCATGTTTATTAATTAATGGTTGTTAAAAAATTTAAATTAATTCAATTCACGTATTGATTTATCATGGGATCACCTCACTAAATAGTACTCCCACATATTTTTGTGATCAGAAAATCTTCTATCTCCGGTGAATCTTAAAGGTGAATTTCGGTCCTCCCTAGGCAAAAGCAAGGTTCTAAAAATTGATAGGCGGCAACTAGGCGCCGGAGTTGGGACTATCACCTAGACCGCCTAGGCGGAGTTAAGACGAGACCTAGGCGGAGCAGAGAATTTAGACATAATTTATAATATCCTGATAAAATAACTTGTGATTTGTGATTTCAGTGACTCAATTCACGATTTGAGTTTTCAGCGATGACTTTTTGAAATATATACCGATAAGAAACATCAATATTTTAGTTTTAGTACCAAATATTTTATGAAAATATTGAAGTACTAAGGCGGATATCGGCGTTGCGCAGCGCTCAAACCTACTGGTCGGCTTGTGGGGTATTAGGCGACATTTCTTTATTGTACGCCTTTTTAGACATATTTGGAGTTAGTAATGATGTTTTATTACATCATAACGCATAAATGGGTAGACAAACTAGACGAGCGACTTTTAAAACAATTTTTTTTTTTCAAATGATTCAATTTTAAAAATTTAAATCCCAAAATAACCCACATTTGAAACTATTTGCCAAAATGACCAACTTTTTGAAAATCGCTACCTGATGTAGCGAGTCTATAATTTTTCCGGTTAAAATCGCTACACGGTGTAGCGATTTTAACCGTGAATTATTTTGGGAAATAATTCTATTTGCCAAAATAATTCACGTTTGAAACTATTTGCCAAAAAGTTGAATTATTTGAAAAAAGTTGATCATTTTGGCAAATAGTTTCAAATGTGAATTATTTTGAAATTTAAAATTTTAAAATAGAATTATTTGAGAAAAGTTTCCTTTTAGACTACATACAATGGGGAGTTGAAAAGTGGGTTGAAATGGGTTGAAATCAATTGAAATGGTGCAATGGGGAGATGAAACGGGGTTGGTTGAAAAGGTGAACTGAAATGTTTCATCTAGCTAAAAAATTTTTTTTTTTTTTGAGTGACACATGGCGTGGCCTGATTGGGCCGTGAGAGGCGCGTGTTCCTCACCGCCTGGGTTGGCGCGTGAGGAGGTGCTTTTGCCTTTTTTTTTTTAAGCTGCCATGTGTCAATTTGTTATTGGTCCGTGCTTTATCATTTTTTCACCCAATTATTTAAGCTCAATTATCTCATAATAAATGATTTAAAAATAAAAAGAAAATTTCACCAAAATTCATCATTTTTTTCTACAAATTGATATAAGTTTCATTTGATTGGGACAAAAAAAAAAAAAAACACTCATTTCTCCATTATCATTCTTCATTTTAGCTTTTATTTAAAAAAAAATCATTATTTTTTTTCTATAAATTGATGCAATATTTTTTTAATTAAGTGTGAAATATTTTTTTAATTATAAGTAATAATAATAATAATAATTATTAATTTTACTAACATAAAAATAGAGAATATATAAATAAAATGAAAGTCGTGGGGTATAGAATGATGAGTTGGAGGGAGTTAAAATTTAATTTAAGTTAGCCATTATAGGGAGTTAAATGAAATGAGTAGATGAAATGTTAGGTGAATGAGAAAAAATGTAAAAAATATTAAATGAAATGGAGGAGTGAGTTGAAATCATTGTGGCTTTGTGGATAGTCTTAAAACGGGGCAAAAGTAATAATTTTGATAAATAATTTCAAATGTGAATTATTTTAAAATTTAAAATAGAACTATTTGAGAAAAGTTTCCTTTTAGAACGGGGCAAAAGTAATAATTATGGGTCCCCCTCCACCTCTACTCTAGAATGGATTTGCTTGATGTTTGTAAATTGATCTGAAAACAAGAAGAATATTTAGACGAAATGAGTCCTTGAATTACCCGACCAAATCTTGATTGACCAGGACAGTATGGGGAGGAGGAGAAACAAATGCGTGCTTGCCGACTTTGCTCCCACTTATGTTTCTCTGTTGACCTTGTCCTAATCCTTACAAAACATCTTTTCGATCCGAGTTGATCTTCATTAATACAGTATTTTCAACTTGATTATCTTTATTCAATTTCAATTATTCAAACAATATATTCTCCTAAGCATATTACTATATGCTGTTGGCTTGACGATGTTTTTCCTGTTGTATGTTATGTTCATATGAAATACTTCATAAAATGGAAAAATCTTTATTATCCGTTAGTTTCGTCCACATTATTTTAAAAAGAAAATATTTTATTTATTATTCCACTATTCTCCTATTTTATTACACTCACAACACTTTAATATAATTCTCTCTCCTATTTTCAAATTACACGCACAACATTTTTTTCCAATTTCCTAATTTCCGTCTCTAAATCTTCACAAACTTGGCACGAAACGGAGGGAGTATAGATTAATTGGTTAATTAATCTTTTATTACATCATTTTTGTTACTACTTGCTCCCTCCGTCCCATAAAACATGGGACATTTACTGTTGAAAACGAAAAATAAGAAATAATGTTATTAAAGTAGGTGTTGTGAGTGGGAGGATAGAGAATGAGTGAAGAAAATAGTAAATTTGAAAAGTGTTGTGAGTATGACAATGAGTATTCTCCTAAGCATATTACTATATGCTGTTGGCTTGACGATGTTTTTCCTGTTGTATGTTATGTTCATATGAAATAGATTAATTGGTTAATTAATCTTTTATCACATCATTTTTGTTACTACTTATGTTTGATAGCTTCGGAATATCTTTTATCACATCCTTTTGGTCACTACTTATGTTTGATAACTTCAGAATATATTTTTTGGGCAATTACCAAATCATCCCTCACCCTAACAAAAATGACAACCTAGGATAAGGATTTTCGAAATTGATCACCAGGTTCTCTCATTGTAAATGGATGCACATGCCCTTGTTAGATTTGACAAAATTACACAAGTGACACCGCTTAAGTGACGTGGACACATGTGGTCCATTCCCCATCCCCCTCTTCGCTTTCTTTCTCTCTCTTTTTTTTTCCACAAAACGTTAAAATGAAATATCTTAAGATCTAAAAAAATTAAAAAAATCTGAAATCACCGTTGTTTTCGTATTGTCAATAGAAATCAAACTAGTAGCATCAACATATAATCTAGAGCAAATTTGAGAAGTTCACGATTGTTACAAGTTCACAATTGTTTTTGATAAGTTCACAATTATTTTTTACATTTATTCCAATAATAATTAAGAGAAGTTCACAGTTGTTTTAGCTAAATTCATAATTTATGTATGAAAATGACTATTATTTACTTAATTCACAGATTTTTTAGTTAAGTTCACATTTGTTTTAGTAAAGTTCACAGTTATTTTAGTCTTTTATAGCCTTTATTTTTGCAATTTTATGAAATTATTTGACCTATTTGTTAAGTTCACTGTTATTTTTTGTTAAATTCACAGTTGTTTTAGTCCTTTATGGCCTCTATTTTTGCAATTTTATGAGATTATTTGACATATTTGTTATGTTCACAGTTGTTTTTACTTAAGTTCACTGTTATTTTTTGTTAAGTTTACAATTGTTTTAGTCCTTTATGACCTCTATTTTTACAATTTTATGAGATTATTTGACATATTTGTTATGTTCACAATTATTTTTACTTAAGTTCACAATTGTTTTAATCCTTTATGACCTCTACTTTTTAATTTTATGAGATTATTTGACACATTTGTTTAGTTTACAATTATTTTTAGTTAAGTTTACAATTGTTTTTACTTAAGTTTACATTTGTCCAATTTTAGTACTAATTATTGTACAATTAAGAAAGTATGTAATATTTATAATCAAAAGTATTGTGAATGAAAATGAGTTATGAGTGTTATAAGTGGATGAAATTTACAAGTTGAGCCAACATTTTAAGTATATGAGTATGACAAGTGGGGTAGACCCAATATTATAATAATAAATTTTGTGTCAATTTAAAAATAGTGAAGTTTTAAATTGAACACTCATTTGAATAATTGATGAAGCTTCAAATGGAATGGAGGAGTACAAAAGATATTAACAATATTATAATAATAAGTCATCTGCTTTTTGGGTTTTCATTGAGCCATAATCATGAACAAAAAAGAGACTCTTCTTTTTCAATTATGATTCTCACCGCTGTTTGTTTCTCCTTCTATTCTGCTTGCTTGATGGGAAGTTGAGATTTATGGAGAAAAATGTAGTTTTTTTAGTATGTTTTCAGAATTCAAAACAGAGGTAATTAGGTGACTGGTTTGTGGATTATTGCCATTATGAAAGCGGCATTTTCCCTTCTCCAGCAAAAGATACAATGTTCAACAGTCGTTAAACCTGATTACCAAGGCTTCATAGCGATTCTTAAATCTGTTGTTGCTAGCTCAGATCTCAAATTGAATAATTTTCATTCAATTCAATCTACAAACTGATTTATCATGGACCATCTTAAATAACTATTCCTCCACCACCATCCTCCTCCCATTTGTTTCATATTTCATGGCTAATCATAAACAAACCCTCCACACAAGCCCAAAACATGTAACTAGAAAAACACACTGTATAAAGCCTAGGATTTGGATTTGTAGTCAATTGGAGACAAAAGGTAGAACCTAGGATTTTGTGAGATGGGAAATCAATTGCTAATGCTTTCCTCATTGGAGATAGCCGAGAGAGATGGCCAGAGGCGATTCACCGCTAGCCGGAGTTCGAAAAGGCCGGTGAGTCACAGACCCGGGAGAGAAGAAACGGGGGCTATGGTTTGGGCTTGGAGTTGGGCAAAAAAAGGGGGAAAGTCATCTGAGGAGGAAGAGGAGATGGGTCGCCGGATATAGGGTAGGCATGATCGTCGGTGGGGGAGGAGAATGTTGGCCGAAAGGGGTGATAGAGAGAGAAATTGAGAGAAGAGAGAGAGAGAGAGAGAGAGAGAGAGAGAGAGAGAGAGAGAGAGAGAGAGAGAGAGAGAGAGGAAGGGGTGGTAGAGAGAAATTGAGAGAAGAGAGAGTGAGAGTGAGAGAGAGAGAAGGGAGGGATTTTTATTTTTGGGTAGCAAAGGGCTGGGTGGAATTTTGATTATGATGTCGGACTAGTTAGTTAAATTTCAAAATCCTTATCTTAAATGATATTTTTACTTGGGGTGAAGGACTCAGCGATAATTTTCCCTATATTTTAATGTCAGATTTCATTAAATAAATACGGAGTACAATGTTTGTTAAAGAGTTAATGTGCTGGCATCATTTTACGATAGGAAGATATAGGACTCAGATTCCCTTCTGCTTTCGACTCCCTCAAAGAGCAATTAATAAATCATACAAAGAGTTGAGCCATGTTAAAAATTTCCATCTCTCAAAGAACAATAAATCTTATGAAAAGAGCAATAAATCTTATGAAGAAAGGGTGTAAGGTCTAATGAACGATGGCTTAACAGGGGATGTGCACTTTGATGAGTTAAAATTTCTTAGGTTTTTTTTTCCCCAAATGTCTTAGGTATTTGAGTCAGTGTGAAGAAAGCTATCATTCATGTGTGCAGATGTACAAATTAGACCAACCTGTGAACCGTCCGACTTGGTCCGGCCCACAGGGCTCTGTAGGTCCTGGAATATGTCATTTGGAAACTTATCAGAGCATACGCATTCATGATCGGTTATGAATTCCTTTTTCTCTTTCGCATTATCTCCACATTATCATCAGTCATTAACAATTACAATCCCAAACAATTTTATTCATAGTCATGACCAAAATCATCATTTTCTCTCTCATACATTTTATTATACTTCATCTTTTTTTTATTTTTTATTCATTTTTTTATAATTATTTAAGTATTTGTATTATTCTATGTTATTAATTATTGTCTTTTATGGATACAAAATTATTATTGATGACGTATGAAACGATCTAGAGCAGCATTAGTGCATCAATATGTTGATCTCCAGCAGTTATTACCTGAAACCACGAACAAACGACTAGTCAGGGTGGTATCCGGTTAATACCCTCCGGCGTGATAATAAGATGTGGTATTAAAAGTTTGTATAAAACTGTATGTAAATAACGTAATCTCCAAATAGCCAAGAATACATTATCTTTTAACGTATGAAGTTGCAGGATATATATATTGGCGTTATGGGATAATTACAAATCCCTAAAATCATGCAGATGTTGTTGGCGTAACTATTTACGAAAATGTAGAACGCGGTTACAAATAACGACGTAGATGGACGCACGTGTTGGTTGGTCGGGGTTACCTGAATATTCGAGATCGACCTAACTTTGTGCCTTGGCTTTATATATGGATTATATAAGTAGTCGTATATCGGACGAAGATAGGTCGGGACCAAGCATGGTCGGACAATAAGCTAGGTCGACTACTGACCTTATGTTGGTGGGCCGTAAGCGTAGTGGCAACTGAATTGGCCCAATTAATAGTTGTGCCTGTGTAATGCATGGAATGTTGGGCTTTAATTATTGGGCCTAGCCCGTCACTTTTATTCTGTTCAGTGGCCCCAATTTTCTGTGTTTACGTTGTCGACCAGGAAGTTATGAAAAATATGTGTGATGGCTTATGTGGCTCGTTGTTGAAAGGTCGACTGAGTAGACGTAGGTCGCTCTCGACCATTGACTTCTGGCGTTTGGATACTGAAATTACCCGGATTCGGCTCATGTATAGGCCCCCGCATCTCGCATGTCCCGTTTTTTGGTGTCGGGAGGGAGGTGTCTCGCTGCGTTTTCGTTCGTAGAGTCGCCACGCCGTTTTGATTTAGCCCAAAACATTGAAAAAAGGCTTAGTTTAAAAACTGTTGTTGTGTGATGAGATTTTTGAGTTCGGAGGTCAGATTACTCCTCGGGAAGGACATAGTAAATGCGCACCCGAGTCGCCTCGTAAAAACGAGTCTTTCGATACCCCTTCTTTCTTTAAAAGTTGTGTGTGTATGTGCTTTTAAAAATGCATGTTGTATATAATGTCTACATTGCACGCTATGTATTGAAATGTATTGAAATAGTGTTGGAAGGAAGCCTTACCAATGTTGGTTCGTGTCTGCCTTACGCTGGAGAATAGTGTTTGAGTGTTGAATAGTGTTCCGGGACGAACCGGGATTGCTTCGGGATGTACCGGTGTCTGCTGACAGAGCTTCGGCGTGTTTTGGGATTTGTCAGGTGTGTACTCGGGCAGAGTTTCGTCATGCGTTGGGATCGCAGGGATCGTTGACTGGATTCAGGCAGAGGTTCGTCGTGCGTCGGGATCGTCGGTTGCACTTGGGCAGAGTTCTGGCGTGCGTCGGGATCATCGGTTGTGCTCGGAAAGGGCCGGGACACCTCGGGATGGACCGGAATGCCTCGAGATGGATTGGCAGGGCTTCGGGATGGATCGACAAGGCTTCAGAATGGATCGGCAAGGCTTCGGAATGCCTCGGGAGTGCCTTGGGGCAGCTTGGGAGCCTCTCGGGAGCGCTCGACAGTGCTCGGCAGGGCTTCGAAGTACCACGAGGGGCCTTGGAATGCCCCAAAGGGGGCCGAAAGGGACCGGGATTGCCCCGAAGGGTCTTAGAGGGGCTGCTTGAAGGCTGGGAGAGAGGGAGATAATAGGAGGTGTGTGAAAAATGAGAGGAGGAGCCCTATATTTATAGGGTCCAGATTCTGGCTAACTGTATCGCACGACACTGGCAGCCATTACCAGTTTTATGATTTTCCTAGATTTAAGGGAATATTGTGGACTTTAAGGGGATTTTGTAATTATGATGTCTGGAAGCAAAGTGGTTCGCACGGACTGATGTTGCTTTTCCAATTTATCCAAAATTCACAAAAAGTCATTTTGTACTTTTTTATCCCAGAATGGCCCCCCTTGGTTTGGTTGGTGGTTTTGGGAGGGGGGGTTTGAAGGCTACGGGTGTTCGAGACTGCGTTTGTGTGAGTCTGCGGTGTTTCCCGTGAGTCGGATGGGGAGTGATCCATATTGGGGTACTTACAGAAGCCCCTCGACGACGTCACTTACGGAGGAAGTCGGGTCGTCAATCAGATAAGGGTCCTGATCTGGATCGCGTGCTGGGAGAGGATGTGACCGTGCAGGTCAGTTTATGATGACGTGGCAGTATCCTGCTGTGATGTGATCACCGAGGTCGATTGTGAGGATATGGTGGTGCCCTACTGTGATGACGTGGACTCTTTGATAGGATTCCTACGTACCCCTAGCGGGAATCAAGCCTGATCGTAGTTCGTGAGTGGGGGGAGTGCGTGGACGTGGTGGTGTCCTGTGGGTGACCGTTTAAGTTGGTTATGAGGACGTGGTGGTGCCCTAAGGTGACCATTTAGGTCGGTTGTGAGGACGTGGTGGTGTCCTACTGTGTGACCGTTTAGGTCAGTTGGCTAGACCCTTTGATAGGATTCCTACGTATCCCTAGCGGGAATCAAGCCTGATCGTAGTTCGGAAAGGTGTAATCGTGAGTGTATACGGACGTGGTGGTGCCCTGAGGTGATGTGACCGCCGAGGTCGGTTGTGAGGACGTGGTGGTGTCCTAAGGTGATGTGACCGCCGAGGTCAGTTGTGAGGATGTGGTGGCGTCCTAAGGGGTTGTGACCACCGAGGTCGATTGCTAGGGCGTGGTAGCGTCCTAAGGATGATGTGACAGCCGAGGTCGGTTGTGAGGGCGTGGTGGCGTCCTAAGGATGATGTGACCGTCGAGGTCGATTGTGAGGGCGTGATGGCGTTCTAAGGATGATGTGACCACCAAGGTCGATTATGAGGACGTGGTGGCATCCTGAGGATGATGTGACTGCCGAGGTCAATTGCGAGGGCGTGGTAGCGTCTAATTGTGAGGGCGTGGTGGCGTCCTAAGGATGATGTTACCACCGAGGTCGATTGTGAGGACGTGGTGGCATCCTAGGGATGATGTGACCGTCGAGGTCGATTGTGAGGGCGTGGTGACGTCCTAGGGATGATGTGACAGCCGAGGTCGATTGTGAAGGCGTGGTGGCGCCTTAAGGTAATGTGACCGCCGAGGTCGATTGTGAAGACGTGGTGGCGTCCTAAGGAAGATGTGACCGTCGAGGTAGATTATGAGGATGTTGTGGCATCTTAAGGTGTGCGTGGAGGCGTTTATGCCTTGGGATTCGTGTTTGAAGGCGTTTGTGCATTAAAGTTTGTTTGAAGGCATTTGATGATGGCCGATGCTTATCTGCTGCGGATGGCCGTTTGACCTTTGTCCACTGGGGAAGGAGTTCGGGCTTACTTTGATGGTGTGAATGTGGTGCCCAAGATAAGCGGCCCTCTTTTTGTTTATTTATTTTTTTGGAACCACTTTCTCGTGTAAGGGGAATCACCGCCTCACATCAGTTTGGAAACGTCCGGTTTAAATTGAAAAACGGAGTCGCCACGCCATTTTGATTTCCTCAAAACTTTGAAAAAAAGGATTTGGGTCCGGAGGTTAAGTTACCCTTTGGGAAGAACGGATCATCGTTCACCCAAAGAGCCTTGCTGAAACAAGTCTTCCAGGATCCGCTTTTCATACTTGCTTTAGTGCTTTCGTGTGTGGGATGTGTGTTTTGAAAAGGAGGGAATGTACCAAGTGGTCTTCCGGACGTATAAACCATGAGTTGGTTATCGCTCGGGATTCCTTGGATTTTTAGGTATTAGGGACTTTTGGTCCGTTTTCATCTTGGACTTATGATCATCGTGATGTGACCTTGGGTCACATGTGATCAAGATAGGGACACCGTTTTTAGAGTCCAAGGATGAGACTCTTTAGAAAGGAATGACCTTTGCCTATCAATCCTACATCTTGAGACAATTTGAACTTTTTCGGGACATTTATGCTCGTCTCAAGTGATGATCGGAGATATGTGACTAGGGTTCATCCTTTTCTAAAGGAGAATCCGTCTATGGCATCTTTAGATGGAAGAAATGATGTAAAGATAGGACCTTTACACCATCTCGTTCCAAGAGATGCTCCAAGTACCAAGGGGGACTAGGGAAGGGGTATAAAGATTGGATCTTTATACTCATCCTATACCTTTTTGTGCCTTAAGAAGGTCACTAGGCAATCCTAGGAGAGAGATCCAACCATGAGGGACATGGAGGATGCATGTTTAAGCTAAAGATGACACTTTTAATGAAAAAGATGACATTTTTAAGTGCAAAGGATGCTACTTGGTTGCAAAGGATGCTTCTTTGATGTAAAGATAACACTTTTAATGCAAAGGATGCAACTTTATGTATAAAAATGACATTTTAAATGCAAAGGATGCTACTTTGATATGTAAAAATGGCATTTTAAGTGCAAATGATGCATAAAGATGTTATTTTAAGAGCAAAGGATGCTATTTTGATGCAAAGGATGCAACTTTATATGTAAAAATGGTGTTTTAAGTACAAAGGATGCTACTTTAATGCAAAGGATGCTATTTTGATACAAAATGTGATTTACATGCCTAAAGATGGGATCTTTAATGACAATATATCAAGTACCAAGCAAGTATATAGCAATATGTAAAGCAAGGAGTAATATATCACATAAATACAAGTATAATGCAAGATAAAGGGGAGGGGAGGTTACCAATGGTGGTGTTCCTTTCTCTCCTTGAAGTTTGCCTAGGGAAGGGACCAACTTTGGAAGGTTTTAAAGAGGAGGGAGGTGGTTTTTGACACTCTCAGCTCTCTGGAATTTCGTGGTGGTATTTTAGCAGAGTAACACTACTGAAAATCCCCTCTAAAATGAATAGAGGAGGTCTCTATTTATAGGCAGTCTGGGAATGGCTAATGAAGCCGTGCGGCTGTAACCCTAGGGCTAATGAGGCCGTGCGGTCTTATCCTGAGATGACTCAGCTTTTTCTAGAACCATGCAAGGTGGCCTTCTAGAAGGGCTTTTCCAACGAAGGACTACGTGGAATTTTAATTCCTAGCAAGTCCTTCGCCCCTCGAAAGGTTTGAAAAAGTTCCCGAATCACCCCTGAACTTTAGGAAAGTCCGGGGAATTGCCGGGAAACTTAACCGAAAGGCATGAGCCAGATTTGGGTACTTACAGAAGCCCCTCGGCAACGTCACTTGCAGGGCAAGTGGGGTTGTTGATAGAAAAGGATCCAATCTGGCGAATGCCGATACGGATTGGGGGACCAAGGTGGTCGAGTAGCTGAACTTTTGGAAGGCTACCTACGTATCTCGAGTGGGAATCAAGCCATAATCGTAGTTCGGAATCCACTGGGGAAAGGGGGTGTCATATGTGACGAATTGGCTGAACCTAAAGTAGGCTACCTACGTATCCCGGAGGAATCAAGCCAGGTCGTGGTTCGGAAAAGATCCGCTGGGGAATGGCGAAGAGAAACTGGTCTCTTGCTGGGGAAATAGAAGAGAAAGTGACCTGGGAGGTCAAGTGACTGATCCTACTGGGGATACGCTAGATGAAGGAAGTGACCGATGTGGTCAGATATTCGGGCCTCTATGAGGGACTACTTCACCACTGAGGAGTGATGAATGACAAGGGGCGACCAATATGGTCTGATGGCTGGACCTTTTATGAAAGGTTGCCTCACCACTGAGGAGTGATGAAGAAAGAGGGTGACCACTGCGGTCGGATGACTGGACCTTTATGAAAGGTTGCCTCACTGCTGAGGAGTGATGAAGGAAGAGGGTGACCACTGCGGTCGGATGGCTGGACCTTTTATGAAAGGCTCATGCACCACTGAGGAGTGAGGCATGAAAAGGGTGACCAATGTGGTCGGATGACTGGACCTTTTATGAAAGGCTACCTACGTATCCCGGAGGAATCAAGTCTTGGTCGTAGTTCAAGTCTCACTAGATAGTTAGGAACAATGTCTAGGATTCTTGAGGTTTTGACGATTCATGGAGGAGTCTCCTAATTGATAATTAATGGAGGTTTTCACCTGATTGACAATTAATGGAGGTTGTCACCTGGTTTGACAATTAATGGAGGTTGTCACCTGGGAAAACTAACGCTTATGTCACTACCTCTTTCGAACAGAGATAGAGGCAGCTAAAGTTTGGGAAAGCTTAAGCGTACTTCACTATCTATGGGATAGAGGTAGCTAAGGTTTGGAGAAACTGAAGCGTATTTCACTATCTCTTTCGAACCAGAGATAAAGGTAGTTTAAGTTGGAAAAACTTGAGCGTACTTCACAATCTCTTTCGAATCAGAGATAGAGGTAGCTGAAGTTTGGAAAAACTTGAGCGTACTTCTCAATCCCTTTCGAATCAGAGATAGAGGTAGCTGAAGTTTGGAAAAACTTGAGCGTACTTCTCAATCTCTTTCGAATCAGAGATAGAGGTAGCTGAAGTTTGGAAAAACTTGAGCGTACTTCTCAATCCCTTTCGAATCAGAGATAGAGGTAGCTAAAGTTTGGAGAAACTGAAGCGTACTTCACTATCTCTTTCGAACCAGAGATAGAGGTAGCTTAAGTTGGAAAAACTTGAGCGTACTTCACAATCTCTTTCGAATCAGAGATAGAGGTAGCTGAAGTTTGGAAAAACTTGAGCGTACTTCTCAATCTCTTTCGAATCAGAGATAGAAGTAGCTAAAGTTTGGAAAAGCTTGAGCGTACTTTTCAATCCCTTTCGAATCAGAGATAGAGGTAGCTAAAGTTTGGAAAAACTTGAGCGTACTTCTCAATCCCTTTAGAATCAGAGATAGAGGTAGCTGAAGTTGGAAAAACTTGAGCGTACTTTTCAATCCCTTTCGAATCAGAGATAGAAGTAGCTGAAGTTTGGAAAAACTTGAGCGTACTTCTCAATCCCTTTCGAATCAGAGATAGAGGTAGCTGAAGTTTGGGAAAACTTGAGCGTACTTCACAATCTCTTTAGAATCAGAGATAGAGGTAGCTGAAGTTTGGGAAAACTTGAGCGTACTTCTCAATCCCTTTCGAATCAGAGATAGAGGTAGCTGAAGTTTGGGAAAACTTGAGCATACTTCACAATCTCTTTCGAATCAGAGATAGAGATAGCTGAAGTTTGAGAAAACTTGAGCGTACTTCACAATCTCTTTCGAATCAGAGATAGAGGTAGCTAAAAACTTAAGCGTACTTCACAATCTCTTTCGAATCAGAGATAGAGGTAGCTGAAGTTGAAAAAACTAAAGCGTACTTCACTTTCTCTTTCGAACCAAAGATAGAGGTTCACCTTATTTGATCTGATTCTAACAGAGATAACAGAGATTTTTGGGAGAAATTTATGCGAGTTGGGAAGTTTATACGGTCTTCCGGATCGGGTAATTTATAGCCTTCCGGGCTACGGATAATGATTTGAGAAATTTATACGATCTTTCGGACCGGATAATTTATAGCCTTCCGGGCTAAGGACAATGATTTTGGGAAATTTATTCGGTCTTCCGGACCGGGTAATTTATAGCCTTCCGGGCTCCGGATAATGATTTTGGGGAAAAACGTTATCCCATTTGGTGATAACGGAGATTTCGAGAGAGGTCGAAATGTTATTCCTTCATTCGGGAATAACAGAGATCGCGAGAGAGGTCGAAATGTTATTCCTTCATTCGGGAATAACGGAGATCGAAAGAGATAGCGAAATGTTATTCCTTCATTCGGGAATAACGGAGATCGTGAGAGATAGCGAAATGTTATTTCTTCTTTCGGGAATAACGGAGATCGAAAAAGATGGCGAAATGTTATTCCTTCATTCGGGAATAACGGAGCTCGCGAGAGATGGCGAAATGTTATTCCTTCATTCGGGAATAACGGAGATCGGGAGAGATAGCGAAATGTTATTCCTTCATTTCGGGAATAACGGAGATCGAAAAAGGTCGAAATGTTATTGCCTTCTGGCAATAACTGAGATTTTTTAACAAGAAACGTTATCCCATTTGGCGATAACGGAGGATTTCCCGGAGGAAACGTTATCCCATTTGGCAATAATGGAGGGTTTTCCGGAGGAAACGTTATCCCATTTGGCGATAACGGAGGATTTTTAGGAGACAACGTTATATCCATTTTGGATGTAACGGGAAAACTTGGGAGAAAGCGTTATTCCATTTGGAGATAACGAGAATATTTTGGGCAAAAGTATTTTCTATTTTGATTTGGTAATCAATTAAGGTTATTTTTCTTTGTGCATGTCACATGAGCCACGGGCTAACTCTTTTGCGGGAAGGCAATGTGAGAGGATTTTTATGAAACAATGTGTTTGGATGTATGTGTTTGGGAACTGTTTGAGACAGGTTTTGAGCAGGTGGGGTCGTATCCCTTGGGTGCGGAATGAGCTGCTGCTGTTGCTGAGATGTTGTAAACGTGGACCAGAATTCCCTCTTGGGCTGAGATTGGGTTTAAACCTCGAGTCTTGACTAATGTTCCCTTCTCAAACTCTGACACTTGAAGCTGATGCTGACAGGCTTTTAGAACCAAAGACTAAAGCAAATGTCAAAGTGACCAAACCTCTCTTCTGAGGATGGATGTGACTTATTGAAGCCCCGGTCTGAGGAAAACTTTCTGCAAAGCCTCATGTTCTATTAAAGCAAGGAAAGATCCTTTCATTTGGCAAAGCCCCGGTTGGATGAACTGAGTAGGCAAAGTTTTAGGTTTCGAAGAAGTGACTTGGTGAAGCCCCAATCTGATGACCTAGCAAAAATCCCAATCTGATTGGTACTGCGAAAGTGATCCTGAGTTTAATCTGACCGAGACTGAATCCATCTTGTGACATGGTGAGGAACCCGATGCGGACCCCAAAAATGACATAAAGAAGCCCCAGTCTAAAGAAATGGTTAGCAAAGCCCCAACTTTGAAGAGTTTCAAGGCAGCCCTAATGCGAATTATAGCAGAAGAGGGGAACCTATCTTTTTTCTTCTTCTTTTTTTTTATTTTCTTTAGTCAATCAGTCAACCTTAAGAAGATGTGAAAGAAAAGATTTTAGAAATTCATACATGCAGGGCATATTTTTTTGAAAGGTGGAAATAGATCCCGATTTTGTGTTATTTCGATGGCCTTATTTGACGTAGGCACGGGAACTCGCTTTGGGTTTGACTCTTTTGAGAGAGTATAAGCTTAGAAAGGTTTGTAAAAGTGTATGGAAGCCCCTGCTGACAGAAAATCAGTGTTTGGCACTATTTTTCCTAAGACATAGAAAGAGAAGACTTGTCAAGACATCTGAAAACTTGTTTTATTTACAACGATCACAAGATTGCTTAAAACCCTTTATTAATGTTCGGGTTATTCAACCACTAATCTCGATATGAACAAACATTTTGATTAATCATGAGGAGAAAGTCAACCGATGTCGCGGATCAAGGTTGGCTGGGTGTGAAAGAAAGGTTTGTGTATAGGGAGGTCATTGATGAGACCGGGTTTCTGGGATTTAAGTATGCTTATGGAAGAGGCCACTGATAAGACCGAATTTTAGGGAATTTAAATGTGCTTATGACCGGACCATTTCTGGTTGCCTACGTTCCCCTCATTGTGAGGAGCTCAGGTCGCCGTAGTTCGGCTTTGGCTGAACTGTGTTTGGCTTTGGGAAATGGGATTTGTGGTTCCTTTAGTGGAAAGGCTTGGATGAGAAGGTTGGATGATGAGGCATGGGCCTTGGGATGATTTCTTGACCAAGTCATTTTTGGACGGCTACTTCAATTGCTTCCTGATTTTCGTCTTTCCTTGGGGGAGAAAGGATTGGCATATGCCTAAAGACTTATGAAATGCTTCTGCCTTTGCTTCGACAACCCCATTATTATCGACAACATCTGTTCTTCGAGCTTTGACTTTGTCCATCCGTCAAGCTTTTGATTGGCGGTACTGGGTCCATGGTGTTTTTTTTTTTTTTTTTTTTTTTTTTTTTTTTTTTTTTTTTATGCAACCCTGTTTTTTGCCTAGACCGTCCCCTTCAAGGTTTTCAGCCTAGCTGGGTATTACTCTTTTTGCACTATATATTTTTTTTTCTTTTACGTGCAACCCTGTTTTTTGCCTAGACCGTCCTTTTTCAAGGTTTTTAGCCTAGCTGGGTATTACTCTTTTTTGCACTCTTGCTTTTTTTTTAAGCACATGAGAGCCAAGGCGAGCCCCTGCTTGAATTTTCTTGATATCCTTGAGGTCGAAGGCAAGCTCCTAGATTGTTGTTGACATGGGGTCAATCTTTCAAAGCTGAGTGCACTTTTGTTGTCCCTTGACGTTGTCGCCGTCGTTGACTTGGTCAAGGTGATGGTGAGGACATGATTTGGGAGTCATATGGCTTGATGAAGGCCTTTTGTGGGGTAAGAAAAGTGTATGGGGAAGGCATTGGTTGCTTTCTCACACTGATTAATTAGAACGTTAATTATTTCAAGAGATTATTTGTTGAGCAATGCAAGTGATCATATAAAATAAAACCATTTCATTAAATGTAATGTAGGTGTGCAAATAATGTCTTAAGTCTAGCAAGAAAAGAAAAAGACTCTTTTATAGAAGATTTAAGATCAACTACAAATGTCCGAGGAGGACTTGATTGAAAGAGGAAAGTACTAGAACCTACGAAAGTTGACTGAGAGACCGTTTTATCTTTTAATCTCGCTCAAGGATAGGTAACCCCTAGCCTAGCTACTCTTTGCTGGTTGGACTGCCAGGGAACTTGAGCTTTCCTTCGTAGATCAACCCTTAGACTTCTTTCTTCAGATTCTGGCACTTGTCTATTGTGTGACCATGATGATTGTGGTATTCACAGAACTTGGTCCTGTCAAGGTTACGTGGGTTTCTCGGATTATAATTCTCGAGAGGTTTGAGAAGGCCTTGTCTCATCAACTCGTCAAAAACTTTGCTCATGGGCATCCCGAAATCATCCACATGACGTTTCTGACCCAACACTTTCTGAATCTATCCCTTACCATAGCTTTCTGTTTTCGGCCCATGGAGGTTCTCGAGCTTCCCATCTTCTATCAACTTCTGGATCTCATGCCTCAAATAGCAGCAATCATCAGTGTCGTGCCCGGGGTATTGGTGGAAAAGACAATGCTTAGACTCATCCAATCGAACGTTGGGGTTCTTGGGCTTCCAATTATCCAATGGCTTTATCAGCTTTTCTCTCATTAGCTCTTCCAGCATCTTGCTTAAAGGCATCTCCACGTTGTCATAATGAAGGGAGCGGAGTTTTCGGGAGACATTGTTGTTCTCAAGACTTGGATTTCCATTGTTCAATTGGCTCCATTGTTGGATTTGGCTGAAGGAGGCTATGACACTCTTTCCTTTGTGAGGAACTGGTGCTGATTTGGGTACAGTTGCTGCTTGGTGCTGGTGGCATTGGGTTATGTTTGGTGGAATCATTTCTTTTCCCGGTTCGATGTCTTGGGTCAAGGGAGTACTGATACTCATCATGAGGTCAAGCTTCTCCTGCATTTGTTTCACTTGATCCATCAACATTGCCACATGGGGATCAATGGGAACATTCGAGTTACTGGAACTCGCAACAAAGCTCTTATCAGTAGAAGGAACCACAGCCGCAGACTGGTGAAACTGACGGGTGAATTCACTAAGTCCGGTAGGTAACAACTGAAAACTTGAATCATCCCAATTTTCTTTTGGCAACTCATGATTGCATTCAGGCGGGTATAGAGGCTTCAGAACATAGCCACATGGCTCAAACTGATTATGTGAAGCCGGAGCATAAACTAGCAAGTATCGCTGAAACTGAGGGACAGGTGGGGTAGTCCATGGCAAGGGATCATATGTGGATGGAGGAAGGTATTGGCTGTAGGATGGAGGGTATTGGTTATAGGATGAAGGGACTGAAATCATTGTTTCTGGAGTCTCATCTTCGACCATGACCAGAGAACCGTTTGCCTCAACTGTTACCTGAACTCCATAGCGGCGGAGAGCACCGATGAGCAGTGACAGCTGCTCTTCATGGACCTTATGGGCATTTTCTAAAGCCAGGACTAACTCTTCCTTCCTAATCATCGGATTTCCTGTACCCTCACTGTTCTCTGTCAAATCTGCCATTCTGACTCTCTGAGCTGACAAAACTGACGATTCTGGCGAGATATCTGAGGATTCTGCACTGACAAGCCACTGACCCGGTATTCTCACCCACTTCTTTCTTGCTGCAGGAAAGGGATAGGCAAGGTTTAGACTCGGGGATAGGTGTTTAGGCTGAAGACTCAAGTAACATTCATTTACCACTTAAGTTTTACTTAAAACACATTTTCTCCTAATCCTAGTTGATCGGGAAAGATTTGACCACGAAAGGTCGAGATAGAAAATCGGAGATCGGACCGAGGAGGTCGCGATTAGGGATTTGACCGCGAGAGGTCGAGATGGAAAATCGGAGATCGGACCGAGGAGGTCGCGATTAGGGATTTGACCGCGAAAGGTCGAGGTAGAAAATCGGAGATCGGACCGAGGAGGTCGCGATTAGGGATTTGACCGCGAAAGGTCGAGGTAGAAAATCGGAGATCGGACCGAGGAGGTCGCGATTAGGGATTTGACCGCGAAAGGTCGAGATGGAAAATCGAAGGTCGGACCGAGGAGGTCGCGATTAGGGATTTGACCGCGAAAGGTCGAGGTAGAAAATCGAAGATCGGACCTAGGAGGTCGCGATTAGGGTTTTGACCGCGAAGGTCGAGATGGAAAATCGGAGATCGGACCGAGGAGGTCGCGATTAGGGATTTGACCGCGAAAGGTCGAGATGGAAAATCGGAGATCGGATCGAGGAGGTCGCGATTAGGGATTTGACCGCGAAAGGTCGAGATGGAAAATCGGAGATCGGACCGAGGAGGTCGCGATTAGGGATTTGACCGCAAAAGGTCGAGATGAAAAATCAGAGATCGGACCGAGGAGGTCGCGATTTGGGATTCCAGAGATAGGACCATGCAATTATGATTCCGTTAATTGTTCAAGTTTACTTAAAACCATGTCTTTTATTTATTTCTATTTGGTTGGAAAAGGGGGTTTGCCCTTCTTTTTCGCAACTACTCTAGATCCTGGATCAGTGGGTTCCGTCACTACGTCTATAAGCCCCTCGTATTCCACCTGTATTTCGACCTCCCAGGGTGGACAGCCCCGGGTGAGGGTCCTATAGGGCACGCGGATCCCACCGACCGAGAGAGAAGAACGCTCCTAATGGGTCTAGCAGGTCATAGGAACTTTTAACGCGCGAGCGATGCAGATTATGGTCAAGGCAATGCCGGGAAAGTCTCGTCTTTCAGCCTTAATGGAATTTCGACAGAGTTTCGCTTGCGCGATTGACGTTTTGACTTTTGGCAATGTCCAAGAAGATAATAGGCATGGGTCGAGCGGTAAAAGCCGAATGACTCAGTGTCACATTGAACTTCGTTGCGTACGCTGTGCGTGAGTCAAAGTCAATGCCGGGTCAAGATCTTGCCAATTTTTCCTTGTCGAAATTTCGGCAGAGCTCCGCTTGCGCGAAAGATCTTTGGACTTTTGGCACGGACTCGGTCTCGACTCTTACGCATCCCGTGCGGGTCGAAGTCAAAGTCAATGCCGGAGTCAAGATTCTGCCAATTTTTCTTGGCGAAATTTCGGCAGAGTTTCGCTCGCACGATGGATCTCGACTTCCGTCATGGGCTAAGGTTTGACCTTTACGGGGGTATGCAACTGGGCTATATGACACGGACTAGATCAAAAACCAACCAAAAGTCACGGTTTTGAAATGTGTGACACGGACTGTGCATTGGTCGACACTGACTGCCATGGGGAGTTTGGAATGATTCTATGCGCGCCCGGGAGCATCGTAATACTATCCGTGACTGCAACTGAACAACCACCCCGGGTTAAAGGGACGTGCGTGCAAAGTGTACAGGATATATAAGGTGCGCGTAGTGTGCGGCCTCCTAAAAATATTCCTTTTTGAGTTAAAACAGAAATTTTCAGAAATGTGTTTTAAAGGAATGATTTTCGGGACAGGGGGAAATGCAGCAGATAAGCACGTAAATTTTCTGGGAGCCCCGGTCAGTCTTGGAACTGAATAGCCCCAAGCTGCCAAGGCTGCCAGATTAACCTTAATTTTTGTCCCGGTGAAATTGCCAATGAAGCCGCTCGGTCAGAATCCAGGGAGGATTAAGCCGTACGGCTGCATCAAGCAACTTTCCAGGTTCCATTTTCTTTGATTTGCAGGCTGTTTTCCCGGCCTTTTTGTCGCCTTTTCAGCTTCCAGCAAGCTTCCTGTTCAGCATTCAAAATATGCACAATTCCCAAGAAACCAATGATGCATGCAATGCAATGCAAGAAACATAGGGCAAGTATGAGAAGCGGATCCGCGGCGGAAGGCTAACCCACTCGGAAAAAGCTTTATTTTTTTTTTCGAAAAGGGATACCGGTACGTGGGATATTTAGACCACAATTTATCCCAAGCCTCGGGTTTGGAAGCGATACAGGAAAGTTAATGGTTTCCACCTATATACCGGGTATCATTTTTTTATTTTAAAAATGAAAGCTTTCTCCTTTGGTTAATCCCCAGCAGAGTCGCCAAACTGTGAATGTGGTGCCCAAGATAAGCGGCCCTCTTTTTGTTTATTTATTTTTTTGGAACCACTTTCTCGTGTAAGGGGAATCACCGCCTCACATCAGTTTGGAAACGTCCGATTTAAATTGAAAAACGGAGCCGCCACGCCATTTTGATTTCCTCAAAACTTTGAAAAAAAAGGATTTGGGTCCGGAGGTTAAGTTACCTTTGGGAAGAACGGATCGTCTTTCACCCAAAGAGCCTTGCCGAAACAAGTCTTCCAGGATCCGCTTTTCATACTTGCCTTAGTGCTTTCGTGTGTGGGATGTGCGTTTTGAAAAGGAGGGAATGTACCAAGTGGTCTTCCGGACGTATAAACCATGAGCTGGTTATCACTCGGGATTCCTTGGATTTTTATATATTAGGGACTTTTGGTCCGTTCTCATCTTGAACTTATGATCATCATGATGAGACCTTGGGTCACATGTGATCAAGATAGGGACACCGTTTTTAGAGTCCAAGGATGAGACTCTTTAGAAAGAAATGACCTTTGCCTATCAATCCTACATCTTGAGACAATTTGAACTTTTTCGGGACATTTATGCTCGTCTCAAGTGATGATCGGAGATATGTGACTAGGGTTCATCCTTTTCTAAAGGAGAATCCGTCTATGGCATCTTTAGATGGAAGAAATGATGTAAAGATAGGACCTTTACACCATCTCGTTCCAAGAGATGCTCCAAGTACCAAGGGGGACTAGGGAAGGGGTATAAAGATTGAATCTTTATACTCATCCTATGCCTTTTTGTGCCTTAAGAAGGTCACTAGGCAATCCTAGGAGAGAGATCCAACCATGAGGGACATGGGGGATGCATGTTTAAGCTAAAGATGACACTTTTAATGAAAAAGATGACATTTTTAAGTGCAAAGGATGCTACTTGGTTGCAAAGGATGCTTCTTTGATGTAAAGATAACATTTTTAATGCAAAGGATGCAACTTTATGTATAAAAATGACATTTTAAATGCAAAGGATGCTACTTTGATATGTAAAAATGGCATTTTAAGTGCAAAGGATGCATAAAGATGTCATTTTAAGAGCAAAGGATGCTATTTTGATGCAAAGGATGCAACTTTATATGTAAAAATGGTGTTTTAAGTGCAAAGGATGCTACTTTAATGCAAAGGATGCTATTTTGATACAAAATATGATTTACATGCCTAAAGATGGGATCTTTAACGACAATATATCAAGTATCAAGCAAGTATATAGCAATATGTAAAGCAAGGAGCAATATATCACATAAATACAAGTATAATGCAAGATAAAGGGGAGGAGAGGTTACCAATGGTGGTGTTTCTCTTTCTCCTTGAAGTTTGCCTAGGGAAGGGACCAACTTTGGGAGGTTTTAAAGAGGAGGGAGGTGGTTTTTGACACTCTCAGCTCTCTGGAATTTCGTGATGGTATTTTGGCAGAGTAACACTACTGAAAATCCCCCCTAAAATGAATAGAGGAGGTTTCTATTTATAGGCAGTTAGGGAATGGCTAATGAAGCCGTGCGGCTATAACCCCAGGGCTAATGAGGCCGTGCGGTCTTATCCTGAGATGACTCAGCTTTTTCTAGAACCATGCAAAGTGTCCTTCTAGAAGGGCTTTTCCAACGAAGGACTACGTGGAATTTTAATTCCTAGCAAGTCCTTCGCCTCTCGGAAGGTTTGGAAAAGTTCCCGAATTACCCCTGAACTTTAGGAAAGTCCGGGGAATTGTCGGGAAACTTAACCGGAAGGCATGAGCCAGATTTGAGTACTTACAGATGGCCGGTGTTTTGTTTCACATTTAGTGTTTTTGTAGGCATTTTGTGCCTTAGGAATTGTGCTTGAAGGCATTTTGCGCCTTGGAATTTGTGTGTGTGGAGGAGTTTGGGGCCTTGGGGTTTGTGTTTGGAGGCGTTTGCGCCTTGGGATTGGTGTTTGGAGGCGTATGCGCCTTTTGTGTTTGTTTTACCATTTAGTGGGCAAGGGTCGGACTTACGATGACGGCCAGTGTTTGTTTTGTTGGGTTAAGGACCAAACTGTGTTAAATCTGTCGAAAATGGCCTTTGGACAGCCATGGACAAAGATTATAAGGGCAAAAGGGTAATCTCGCCAGGATATGCAAAGTGGTCCGCACGGATCCACTTCCCTTGCAAAGTGGTCCGCACAGATTGTCAAGGGAATTTGATTTTCCCAAATCCAGATCAGGCCTCAGCAATGATGCCATTCCTCCATCTTCATCTTCTGTCGAGCGAGAGAGAGAGAGAGAGAGAGAGAGAGAGAGAGAGAGAGAGAGAGAGAATAAATTGAGTTTTTGTTAAAAAATTCCTAGGGAATTCTTCCGGGCTGCATGAATTGCTTGTCATGGCGGAAAGAATTAGACGAGGTCGTCGCCAACGGAGCCAAGAGGCCATGGAGAGGAGATTGGAGCTCCAAAGGAATTGTTCTTCCTTTGTGCCTTCAACAAGGAATCCGGATGTGTTGTATCCGGATTTGGAGGTGCACAACTTGCGAGGGAGGACCGTAAGGGAGGTAAGAAATCAAATTTTGCTTTAATTTTTGCTTGAAATGTTTGTATGCTAGAACTAGGTTTTAGTTCTCGCAATTTGGAGCTTTTTTTGTTGCCATGTTCAATTTGTGAAATTGATGTTGATTTGTTGAAATTGAATGTGTAAGAATTGTGGGTATGTGATTTTTGTGCAAAAATGTGGAGATTAGCTCTTATTTGTAAAAATAAAGTGCCTCTCTTTGAAATGCATGCTTCGGTGATTTGTACCTTATGCTATTTCCGTATGTACATTGTGAAAAAAATGGTCGTGTTTTTGTGACGGACTCTGTGAGGGAAATTTATGTGCAATGTGTGCCATATTTTTGTGACGGGCTTTTGAAAATGTGTCGTGTAGGGACGGATCCCTCTTTTGAGAAAATTGTATAGTGTGTGCCGTATTTTTGTTACGGGCTTTTGTTTTGAAAATGTGACGTGTGTGCCGTGTTTTTGTGACTGACTCTGTCGGGAAATTTATGTGCATTGTGTGCTCTGCTTTTGTGACGGGCTTTTGAAAATGTGTCATGTAATGCGTGCCGTGTTTTTGTGACGGGCCATTTATGCTTTATATTTTTTGTGTATTTGTTTAAGTACTGTTATTAACATACCTTTGATGTGTTTACCTGCAGGATGAGGTGCCTTCATCCGGGAAGGCGAAAAAGATGAAGTCACGGGGGTCCCTTGAGGCCGTGGTTGAGGTGTGGCAGAACCTGCCGGAGAACTCCAGGGAGGGTAGACCAAGTCCTAAGAGAGGGTTGGTGAGATTTCTTGGGGCGAGGCGGGCTTGGCCGAGCTCTATTTCTCCATGGACCGATTCAGCCGGGGTGCAGCTAGCTCCCTGGGATGCTTTGATTTTGCGCTGGAGGTATGAGTTTATTGCTGTTTGTGGTTTAGCAGTTTATCATTTCTCCGTCTTCTTTTTCTTTTGTTCTGAGCACTATCTGCTTTTTGTTGCAGGTGTGGTGCTATGAGATCTTCTGGTGTAAGCCGTGGGACCGAGAGGATGAGGCCCTGGCGGCCTACCCTGCCATGCTGTCCTGGGCCTGCCCTTTGAGGAAGAGGAGGATGACCAGGGGGAAGCTCACTGTTGTATATCGAGATGTGCAGGTGTTCCTGGAGAGGGATAGCCCGGCGGGGTTTGAGCTGTACCCTTGGACTCGGTATGGCAATGACGAGTTTGAGGGTGGTCCCGCGGTGACACGACAGAGGAAGATGCTACGAGGCCTTACTTGCGATGTCATGTATTTGGGGGAGAGGGTCTTCTGGCAGCATGGCCCAGGCATGCCCCCTATGGCTCCAAGGGATCCGCCCTTCGATATGATGAATTCTTGTGACATGGATGTGCTGGAGTTCGAGAGGTACCTGGACGGCGTGAGTGCCGAGGAGTTCATCCTATATGGCGAGGAGTATGGGGCCTTCTTTAGGCGGAAGTTGAGGACGCCACAGGTGTTGGCGAGGGAGAGGCAGGATGGCCCGCCACGTCCCCCAGATGTTCCGGTGCCTGGGCCGGACTTCACGTATGTCCGCTGGGACTCTTCGAGGAGGAGGGTGTCGGTGCCCATCCCAGAGCAGGCTCCTGCTGCTTATCGGGTTGACCCAGATGCTCCGGTGAGTGTGCTTACTCTTCTCCATCTTGGCATCTTTTCTGTATTTTTCTCTTTTTTCGAGTATGATTGTATCTCTTTAGCTGAGCGTTTCTTTGGTTGTTTGCTTGTGCAGGTCTCGGGGAGATCCTTTAATACGCTGACCCGTCAGTTTGTGGGGATGAGGTCTTTTGCAAAGAAGCTCGCGGGGATGCTCTCTTGCAGGTCTTCGCGGCACGCGGCGGCGTTCGAGCCAATGCCTTCGAGGAGGTTTGTGGATACTCCTTCGTTGAGGGCTGAGCCAGGGCCACAGCCGGAGGTACCGGTTCGGGGGCGGCAGAGTCTTGATGCAGGGATGTCTTCGGGGGCCCAGAGGCCGCAGACCCTTCATCAGTTATTTCCTCCGCCGGATGTACAGGGAGAGGGTTCTTCTGCGCATCCCTTCTTTGATCCTTTCACTGGGTTTGATCCTTCGGAGTACTTGAAGTACTCGCCCCAGGAGGGGGTCCAGTATTCCGATGATGAGGGTGTGACTGGCGAGTTTGTCGAGATGCCAGATTTCTCATTTGTGGATGTTGATGATGATGAGTCGGAGTAGGGCTCATTTGCTTTCCCTCTTTCCGTTATATTTTTTTGTTTAGAAACAGACGTTTGTACCTGTAATAAAACATTTGTCACAACAAAGTATTTTATTTGAGATGTAATGCTGTATTTTATGATTCCCGGGGATTGACCTAGGAATTGTTGCTAGTTTATTATTTTTTGTGCATGTCACATGAACTGGGAATGCATTTGTGGTTAGTGTATGGTTGCCGGAAATGGTTTTGGCCAGGATTTTGGGCAGTTAGGGGTAGGTCCTGCCGAGAGTAGTGGCTGTTTTGCAGTTTACTGAAAACGTGGGGCCAGGTCTGCAAAGTGGTCCGCACGGATTCAACCAGCATGCAAAGTGGTCCGTGCGGGCCTTGCTTTTGGTGAGGAAATAAGAGCCACATGATGTCTGGACTTCCCCACTTCCCATTTGGAGTCATTTCGAGCTTTCTTTCTCATTTTTCTAGAAACCTCCATTTTTGCCATGGATTCTTCGTCCGTTCCGAGAGTTTTGCCGAGGCTTTAAAAAGAGAGGCAAGCATACTTCCTTGAGCGGCTCAAAATGTGGATGAGGCACCATATGAGGCACAATAGGCGGGCATTTGAGGTGAGATTTTGACTCTTCTCGGGTTGGTCCCTTAAGGAGTTAGTTCCTGATTGGGAATTGTTGCGGGCTGTCGCGAAGTTCTGGGATGTTATGAGGCACGTGTATAGCGTCTTCTACAATGAGGTCACGCCCACCTTTGAGGATTTTTGGGCTTTGATTGGAGGACCGGAGGTGGAGGCCATCTCTCTTCCTGTGATTGGCGGTACGGCCGTGAGCGTGAAGCTTGCATGCTTTCTTCGGACTTCGTTGGAAGAAGTGCAGGGTATGACTTTTGATTCTGGTCATATTGACATTTCTGCGCTGTCGGAGCGGTTTATGAGCGATGACGAGAGTGACGTCTCGTGGGATGCATTTGCCTTGTGCGTGATAGCAACGCTTTTCATGGTCAGCTCCCTTGGGGTATGTGACGGTGCTTTGCTGGATGGGGTAGGGCACTGCCGAGCCGGGGAGGACATTGCTCCGTTGGTGCTGGGGGAAACCCTTCATGGCATTGATCGCCTGGCGACTGGGGATAGGTTCATGAGAGGGGGAAGCCCCGCTTTGCTCACTTTTTGGTTGCGAGAGAGACTTCAAGCTATGATCGAGTCTCCGGCGTCGTTTAGCCAGTGGTCGTTTGCTTGGCGGCCTCTTGTATTGGATATGGATCAGTCCGCCTGGGAGAGATGGATGTCACAGCTTGGTACACATCAGATCCGTTTGTGGAATCCTCATTGCGGGATTGAGACTAGGAGGGCCTTTCAGGAAGGTTCCTATGTTGTCAGAGTTCTAGGTTTGTCTTGGTCCTCCTTCTATATTCCTTCGCTTGTTTCCTGACAGTTCGGGATGAGGCAGGAGCCTTTGCTGGGCTGGGATGACATCGCCACTGCGGATGTAGCGTCTCTTTGCATAGCAGCTTCAGGTGCTCTTATGTATTTTCTGAGGGTATGTAAGTATTCCGCTTTCCCTCCTGTGGTGCTCCTTCGACGTTGGGAGAGTGTCGTGTTGACCACCGAGTACCTGGATTGGTACGAGTAGCATGTTGGGCAGTCCCAAGTGGTTTTGATAAGCAGGCATGAAGCGATTCTGGGGCAAGGTTACCATCCTAGCTATAACCTTAGAAGTGCCGAAGCCTGGTCTAACCCTCCAAATGTGACAGGAGACGCTTTATTCGACTACGAGACCAGAGTTGACTGACTGACGGAGAGGTCCCCTTTTGCAGACTCGCAGGGAGGAGATCCGGGCCGAGGCATGGGCGAATGAAGCTCTGCGAGCTGCTGGATTGTTTGACTATACGGGGAGGACCCCTAATCTCGGAATGAGAGAGACAGAGTTGGCTCGCGTGGAGCGAAAGAAGACTCGCCGGGGACGAGGGAAGAAAGGCGAGGGGACAAGCGCAGGTGGCGCGGAATGACCTCCTAAGTATCCATTCATTGCATTGCAGACACATTATTTGTTAAATGTATTATGCTGTCTTTTAGCATGTGGTGAACTTGAGAGTAGACCGTGCTTGAACTCATCAAGAAATGTTGTAACCGTTAGTGATTTGTAATTTACTTTTAAAGCTTTGTTGAGACGCAAGATCTCTTGTTTGGCTTTATTTCCTTTGTGAGCCTTGGCGGCGTCCATCTTTGGACCTTTCTATTGTATTTGTGGACTGAAGCAGTTTGAGCCTTGACGGCATCCCTTTTGTTTGGATTTTGTGTTTGGATGGGAAGGTTGGTTGTTTCCAAGACAAGTCGTTTTCGACGGTCTTTTCCGTGACTCCCTTGCTTCTTGTTTATCGGCTCTGGGTCCTTGGCCTCATTTTCTCTAGCTTCTGTTTGAGTTTCTTTTTATTTGTAGCTTCAGCTTTGAGGTTTTTTTTTGAAAGCTTCTGCTTGAGCTCTTTTTTTTTGAAAGCTTTTGCTTGAGCTCTTTTTTTTTTTTTGAAACGTGTGAGAGCGAAGGCAAGCCCCTAGCTTGGAGTCGACATGGGTCAGTCTTGTAATGCTGAGTGACCTTTTGATGTCCTTTGATGTTGCCGCCGTCGTTTGACTTAGTCAAGGTGATAGTGGAGGCATGTTTTGGAAAGTGTATAGTTTGATGGATGTCTTGGTTGACATTCAAACTTTTTTGTTTTTTGTGTGTTTTTAGATCGGACCAATTAAGGTTGTCTACGTTCCCCCCGGACTGGAGGGCTCAGGTCTGTCAGCTTCATGGCACCCCCGGAGAAGATCTTTTGAAACACGAAAGGGCCGATCCATGTTGGTTCCGACTTTCCCAGTGAGTTGGTTCGAGTGGAAGGCTTTTCTTTGAGTACCAGATCGCCTTCCCTGATGTCTCGGGACTTGACTTTCTTGTCGAAAGCTCTGGCCATTCTGCTTTGGTAGGCTCGGATGTGCTCCATGGCCTTTAGTCGGCATTCGTCTAGCAGAGCCAGTTCACCGTGTCGGCTTCGGAGCCATTCGACTTCGTTGATCTCGTTTTCTAGCAGCACTCGGAGTAAGGGAATTTCCAATTCAATGGGTAGCACTGCTTCCGTCCCGTATGTCAGGACGAATGGAGTTTCTCCCGTGGCTGTTCTGACTGATGTTCGGTAGCCCCAAAGTGCAAGGTGCAGCTTCTCGGGACAATCTCGTCCTCTTGTGTTCATTTTTCGGATGATCCTTTCGAGGGTCTTGTTTGCTGCTTCTACTGCACCGTTAGTTTGCGGCCTGTAGGGAGAAGACTTGTGGCATGTGATCTTGAATTCGGTCAGCAGTCTGTCGCATTCTCCTTCGAAGTGAGATCCGTTGTCTGATATGACCTCGTTCGGGATGCCTATCGGCATATGATATTTACCTTGAGGAAACGCGACCTTCTTGGAAGTGAGCACCTTGTATGAATTGGCTTCGACCCATTTTGTGAAGTAGTCAATGGCTACCAAGAAGAATTCGTGGCTATTTCTGCCTGGCGGAGCGATCTTCCCAATAACGTCAATTCCCCAAGTGTCGAAGGGCCAGGGAGTAGTCATGCAGTAGAGATCGTGAGGAGGTAGATGATTGAGATTGGAGAACCGTTGGCACTTATCGCATCTTCGGATAAAGTGGATGCAGTCTGCCTCCATGGAGATCCAGTAGTAGCCCATTCGAAGAATAATCTGCATCAGGGCTCTGGCATTTATGTGGGGGCTGCAAGCCCCATTGTGGACTTCGTTCATGAGCTCGTTTGCATTTTCATGACTGATGCAGCGTAGGAGCGGTCCTTGGTAGCGCTTTTTATATAGCATGTCTCCAAGAATGACAAAGTGATAGGTGAGGCATTTTAGGGCCATGATGCTCTTGGCTTTGAATCCTTCTTTGCGTTGGCCTTCCTCGTTCACGAAGGTGGTTTTCCCATTCTTGAGGTACTGGAAGATCTGATTGACGTGCTGTGCTGGCGAAGAGGCCTCCGACGTGCGTCTCTTTAGCTCTTCAGCAGTTTCCAAATTTACTATGATTAAAACCTTCTCGGCAGCTTGGGCCAGGTTTTTCTCTCGTTTGACAACATGCTTAACTGTTTGTTTAATGCATTGTTCATTTAATGTGTCTGCTTCTTTATCAAGTGAATCGTTATTAACTGTTTGTGTGTTAGTTAATTTATCAGTTGTTAAAGATGCAATGAGAGGATACTCGGAAAGGTCGAAACTTTCATTAAGAGCATATGGGAATACATTATTGGCTATGAGTTCGTAATCTTCTGGCGTAAGGCCATCAGATGACTCGAGAGACTCAAACTCAAAGACAATGGACTCAGAATGTGTTTTGACTCTGGACTCTAGAACGCGAGGGGTTAGACCAAGTTGTTCGATCATTTCCTTTTTGCTGGCGGCAGGTCCGGAGAAGGTGGCCCAGTTTTGGAGTGGCAATGTTGATGAGCTTGAAAGGAGGCGGGGGTCGAAAGGCTTCGCGCTGCTGTTCCCAATCATGGCTACCATGGAGTTATTAGAAACAAAATCGATTAGGTCTGGCACCTCGATTTCTTTGCTGAAGAGTTGGTGGAGCAATGGCTCGTTCAAGGCATCGTCTGCGTAGTCTTCCGTTCCTGTCTTGGGCATTGCTAGTTCGAATGCTTACTCGTCCCGCTTATTTGTGGCTGGGGTGCCGACATGGAGCTTCTCGAGTTCTTCCGCCAAAGAGGGGGTTTTCCCGAACCAGAATTCATTATTAATAGTGGTGGTAGTGGGTCCCGACAGAGTTGGTGCGTCGAGAAATGCTCTTCTGACTGGGTTTGGCTCGAGGCCTCTGAACCTTTCCAGGCTTTGTTAGAGCTTGTCCATTGCTGTCGGCCAGTTTTGTTTGGCATTGATCAGCTCTATCCCCTTTTCTGTGTCTTCATTCGAACTGCCGGCTTTCTTTGTGAAGTACCGGGTCATGTGGAAGCTATAAGGGCGGAGGTCGGAGATTGCGTGCAAGCCTATTTTGTCAGTAGCGGAGCATTTCCGTACAGCTTTTCTGTTTTCCGCAGCGTCTTTGGGAGTAAGAATGTACCCTAGGCCATGGCGGGTATTTTGTTCCTTGACCTCGATGATTTTTTGGGTACCTTGATGGTGTTTTCCCAAACCAAGCCCCAGGATGTAGTTTATGAGCTTCATCATCTTCATGGTAGGAGGGATCCAGTCCTAAGTCAAGGGCAGGTCTATGTGGCATACCTGGGCTTTTGGGCTTTCGACTGTGAACCCTGTCAGCATCATGTCGTCGTTGTCGTGTTTGATTTCCAGGACTGGGACGCCTTTTGTGTTGGTCCCCTCAGTAGTTATGCTGTCACCATAGATGATGGTGAGATTCGTTCCTTGGATGAACTTTACGCACTGGTGTAGGGTGGATGCCACCCCATTGATCTGGTGTAGCCAAGGGCGTCCCAAGATGGCAGTGAATGTGATCGGGATGTCGATGACTTGGAAGTCTGTCGAAATCATCTGCTTTCTGATCCACTGGTTCAGAGTGGCTATCCCTAAGACTGAGCGAGACGTCGAGTTGTATGCTTTGATCGTCTGATGGTTTTAGATCAGTTGGCTTGATCCCTAGCAAATCCATCATTTTGGATGGAAGGACGTTCATGGCTGATCTCCGTCTACCAAGACCCGAGGGAGCCGGCGCTCATCAAGTTGAACTGCTATGTGGAGAGGCTCATTGTGGTCAGCCCCAAATTTTGGGAGGTTGAGCTCCGTGAAAGTGATGATGTTGCTGTAGTGAACGTTGCCGATCATTTGGACCGCTTCATCTGGTGTCACGTTGATAGGCACCATGGTCTGAGCCAGGCTTTCCTCCAGCTTGAATTTGTGTAGGTAAGAGGAAGTGAGCAAGGACCAGAGGGATATGTTAGCCTGGGTACGCTTGAGCTGAGTTAAGATAGGATCTTCAGCCCTTGGGTCAAGAGTTTTGGCTTCTTTGGCGTAGGGGCCCTTTTCGGTTCGAGGTTTAGGCACGACTGGCCTTTTGTCTGTTCTTGGAGGATTCACCAAGATTTGACCGGAACACATCAGTACGTTCACCTCTGGCTTTGTTGCTTTGCTTATTTCTCCCATTTCTGTCATGGGAGGACCTTGGTTGGCGTAGGGCCATTCTTCGCATTTCAGTTCATTCACCGTCATTGATTTTGTTGAAGCGTCAATGGTGGCTTTGATATCTTCCCAAGATAGGTGTTGGGGTATCTGGACCCTTGGGCCATTGGTGGCTGTGCGGAGCTCGTCCCAGCTGATCACGGAGCAGAAGTTGCCGTGGCCTTGAGTAGAGCTAGGCTGAGGAGATTTGTTGGAGTAGATGACGTAATAGTCAAACTTTTCTGACGGTTCTTCGAGGGTTCCGACTGTGGGATCGCCAGCTTCGTATCTCTTTTTTCAGTTTTCGTTGAGAAGAGGGTTTCTTCTTTCTTGGAGGGCGATCCTCGTTTATTTCATCTTGGAAGTCTCTTTCCAGACAAGCGGTGCAATCGCAGAAGTCCGACCAGATGTGTTCATCATTTTGTGGTGGTATTGGGACCTCGGGACATTGACCGGGCGCATCTTCCCCTAGGGGGGGGTCTTGTGATTTTATGTCGTAGCTGCAGGGCTCGTATGAGGGCAAAAGATTATATCTCGGGGGACAATGAAAGATGTTGGGAGCTGCGGGAGCGGGTATGTCTTTGGGAGCCCCCGGTGGTTGGGGGTGGCTAATGTTCCGAAATGGTGCATGACACCTTCGATCCAGGCTTGTTGCTCACCTTGGCGTTTTTTGAGGGCTATGACAGCTTGCCAAACTTCTTCCATCGTCGGGAAATTTCTCGGGGGTAAGGTCCCATTTTCCTCGTTGTTATCCGCCGATCTGGCCATGGGGAGTTGATTGACTGCCCTGGTGGCTGTACTGGGAAGGATGTGGGGCCTCGCGGCTTTGACACTGGAAGGACAGTTCCCGGGTATTCTCGACCACTCTCGGTTCGCTGGAGGGGGTGACGGGTAAGGTTTAGACATGGGAAGGCCTTTTGTATAAAGGAGGAAAGCTCATGTGACATGCAGTTTCCTTTTTTTTTTATTTATGTATTTTTTTTTGTTGTTTTAATTTACTTAAAACAGTGTTTTCTCTGAATCCTAAGTTGGTTTGAAAAGATTGCTCTTCTTTTTCGCAACTATGCTAGATCCTGGGTCGGTGGAGACTATCTATGCGGCTATAAGCTCCTCGTTTTGCACCTGTATTTCGACATCCCGGGGTGGACAGCCCCGGGCGAGGGTCCTAAAGGGCAAGCGGTTTCCACCGGCCTAAAAGAAAAATCTAACCTAAGGACCGAGCCTGTCATGTTCGTTTTAATGCGTTGGCCATGTGAATAGTGAGCAGAGCCGGCACCTGAGTCAAGATCGAGTTGAGAGTTTGGTATGAGCTCTCTTTACCTTGCTTGCACAAGGGATCTGTGACGTTAGGCGTTGGCTGGGTCATATTCTCATGGCTGACGTATTAAAGGCTTGATGACATGGTGTCATGTGGGCATGGATGTACATCCGGGACGGAGCATCGTCTGGGCGTAGCTTCGGAAATCAAGATCTGGTCAAGATTTTAGCATGACCTTTCATCGTCTTGCTTGTGCAAGGGATCTTGAGTTCCGAGCTTCAGCTCAGAAAAATGGCCGACATGGGATATGTATCCAGGCTTTATGACACGGACTGGGTAAAAACCAACCGAGTCTGGACAGAGTGCGCAAGCGTGCAGGGTTGACACTGGTTAGGATGGTATGTTTGGAATTATCCCGTGCGCGTCCGAGAGGCGTAGGAAGGCTAAACGAACTGCAACTGAGACCACCCCGGGTTAAGGGTTGTAGTGTGCAGTGTACCGAGGCAGCAAGTGCGCGTAGCGTGCTGTGTACCGAGGCAGCAGTGCGAGTAGTGTGCAGTCGCTAAAATTCTTTTTCTGAGTAAAACAGAAGTTTTTTGAAGAATTTTAAATGTGTGTACACAGATGTATATTGATGCATTTTTTGTATTTTTATTTTTTTTTGTAAACTAAAAGTAAAGCACATGCACACACGCACAACAGTTAAAAAAAGGGATAAAATGAAAGTTTGACCCCCATCATTGTTTTAAAAATCTTTTGTTTTTGTTTAAAAGTTTTTTATAACAAACTATCCCCAGCAGAGTCGCCAACTGAAATTTCCCGGATCCGGCTCGCGCGCGGGCCTCGGCATCTCGCATGTCCCGTTTTTTGGTGTCGGGAGGAAGGTGTCTCGCTGCGTTTTCGTTTGTAGAGTCGTCACGCCATTTTGATTTAGCCCAAAACATTGAAAAAAGGCTTAGTTCAAAAACTGTTATTGTGTGATGAGATTTTTGAGTTCGAAGGTCAGATTACTCCTCGGGAAGGGCATAGTAAATGCGCACCCGAGTCGCCTCTTTCGATACCCCTTCTTTCTTTAAAAGTTGTATGTGTGTGTATGTGCTTTTAAAAATGCATGCTGTATATAATGTCTACATTGCACGCTATGTATTGAATGTATTGAAATAGTGTTTGAGTGTTGAATAGTGTTCCGGGACGGACCGGGATTACTTCGTGATGTACCGGTGTCTGCGGACAGAGCTTCGACGTGTTTTGGGATTTGTCAAGTGTGTACTCGGGCAGAGTTTCGTCATGCGTTGGGATCGCAGGGATCGTTGACTGGATTCAGGCAGATGTTCGTCGTGCGTCGGGATCGTCGGTTGCGCTCGGGCAGAGTTTCGGCGTGCGTCAGGATCGTCTGTTGTGCTCGAAAAGGGCCGGGACACCTCGGGATGGACCGGAATGACTCAGGATGGATTGACAGGGCTTCAGGATGGTTCGACAAGGCTTAGGGATGCCTCGGGAGTGCCTTGGGGCAGCTCGAGAGCGTCTCGGGAGCGCTCGGCAGCGCTCGGCAGTGCTCGGCAGGGCTTCGGAGTACCACAAGGGGCCTCGAAATGCCCCGGAGGGAACTGAAAGGGACCGGGATTGCCTCGAAGGGTCTTAAAGGGGCTGTCTGAAGGCTGGGAGAGAGGGAGAGAAGAGGAGGTGTGTGAAAAATGAGAGGGGGAGCTCTCTATTTATAGGGTCCAGATTCTGGCTAACTGTGTCGCACGACACTGGCAGCCATTACCAGTTTTTTGGTTTTCCTGGATTTAAGGGAATATTGTGGATTTTAAGGGGATTTTGTAATTATGATATCTGAAAGCAAAGTGGTCCTCACAGACTGATGTTGCTTTTCCAATTTTTCCAAAATTCCTAAAAAGTCCTTTTGTACTTTTTTATCCCAGAATGGCCCCCCTTGGTTTGGTTGGTGGTTTTTGGGGGGTTTTTGAAGGCTACGGGTGTTCGCGACTGCGTTTGTGTGAGTCTGCGGTGTTTCTCGTGCGTCAGATGGGGAGTGATCCAGATTGTGGTACTTACAGATACGCTGTTTAATGTACCGTAATTTCCGTCATAATGGTACGGTTCTAGCGATTGGACAGTTGTATTGGGAACCGCTGCTGAGCATTGACTGACAAATCTGAACGGTTATTTCCTCCACCCTTTCCAATTCACGTAAGGAAAAGGAGACGTATAAAAGAAAGAATCCCTTTCATTTTTGAACTTTACAAACCTCTAGCAAACAAATACTCCAGCAAGAACAAAGGCAAGGCATTTGATTTTTCAGCGTTGTCGAGCTTTCCGCTTCGTCTTTGAGTTCCATCTTCCTCAAATCAATCAAGGTACCTTTCAATTTCTCTGTAGTAGGTTTAATTTCAAGTTTCTCCCCCTATTCTGCCATGTCTAGGACCTTTGAATTCGAGCTAGATGTTAGGTATGGGTATAACTCCATAAACCTTAGGATTTATAAAAGGCTAGAGGGTCCATGGAGGCAACTAACCAGAGAGGAGTGCATTACCATTCTAAATAGGTGGGGTTTATTCCATGGTGTGGTAGGGTTCCCAGCGGGTGATAGTATGGGGGATTTGGAGGTGGATGATCCATGGATTATCCATTTCTGTCTTTTCAATAAACTGATCGACCACCTCATAATATTCTATATCAAGTCTAATAAACCCCCTTTCCTAGAGAGAGGTTATCATTCTCAGGGGAATCTAGGTCTCCCTTAGATAGTTCAGAACATACTTCAACTAGGTCTAATTCCCCTATTTTTGTGTCTTTTGTAGATATGGCAGCTCAAGAATCTTCAGTTTCTACTTCATCGAGATCCACTTCAGGCAACATCGTGGATAAATTTTGCTCGACCGTGTTTCCAAGTCATAATGAGAGGGGATATGTGGCCCCGAAGCCAGTCATAGGGAGGAAGAACGTTGAATCCCGCATCACAATCCTTCACGACTTCTTCGAGGTCCCCAAAGATGACTTCCACCTCACCCATTTCACGGAGAGGCAAAGGAAGGCTCAGTCTTGGATGCACTGGGACCTGAGCTCCTCTAGGGTAGCCTTCTATTACGGTTAGTTTGAGGCCGGGCTACGACTTCCCCTCAATCCTTTTATCTGTGAGTTTCTGGAGTGCATGGCCGCTGTCCCCATGCAATTGGGCGCCAACCCCGTGAGAGTGTTGGTCTATTTTGCTATGGTTTGCAGGTTTTTGGGGTACGAACCATGTACGCACGTGTTTAGGAGATTCTTCAAGGTAGTGAAAAATGATAAGACCTTCGAAATAAGTACCCGGCCAAAGCTAAGGCCCCTAAACTGTTCACCAACTTGCGCGAAAAAGTTTTAGGGTGGAATAGCCACATGATTCTTGTGGAAAGTAGGAAGGGATGGGAGTTCCCCTTACCTGAGGCTGATACACCTCACATGAAGGAGGAGGATTACTGGGTCCTAGAGTGGAGCGGGGAGCTCACTCATAGGTTGACATTGGTGGCTCGGAGGAGCACCATAATTTGGGCCACCCTTAGCTCGGACAAAGACATCTTTATTCAGGCCGGCATGATGCTAGATTGAGACGGGGAGGTAGCCCCTTTAGTGCCCATAATTCGTAGCCTTAGGTACCCAGATTGGGTGATCCACGAGAGGGAAAGGTTTGAGTCCCAATACCACTTCTGCAAGAAGAAGCCCGGCCATTGCAGAAGCCTGTTTCACTATGGCGGTTAAGTTTTTTACTTGCTTTCCTCTTAATTCACATATTTTAACTCGCATATCTCTTTGCCGACTGTTTTCCCTTTGATTGAGCAGTTCTAACCGCTGAACAGGAGGCCAACATGAACCGTGTGGTCGACCTTGGTGATAGAAGGAGAAACAAGAAAGCACATGGAGCTACCAATGCTAGAACTAGCCGGGAGAAAGAGGCTATGGATAGGAACACTTTGCTTCCAAAGGAAGGAGTGTGGATGGTCCCCATTGATGGGTCTGGGCCAGTAGAGCCCATTGAACAAGCCCCCTAACTGATCCCAAACATGATTCAGTTGGGGTAGCCCCCCACAATATTGTGGACTTGGAGCTCGGTGATGACGAGCCAGAAGATGCTGATGATGACCTTCCCCTTAATCAAATGAGAAAAAGGTTCCGTGTCGACCTAGCAATTGAAGAAGCTGGAACTTCCTGAGTAGCGGGCTCCACCTCTAGCCATCTCCCTCCTCAAGCTTCCTCCACTAGAAGCATCGAAGAAGTGCAATATATGGTGGAAAGGCTGAGTGATGTCCCTCCTCTAACGGGCATCAATAACTTGAGTCTCCAATATCCCGACCTGGGATTGGGGTAAATAATTGTGAGGAGGGCAGTGGACAGAGACTTGCTGGCCCAGTTCATAGAGGAAGGGCTTACTCCGGAGGAGTACCATGATAGGTCTAGCCTCCTAGCTTCTGAGGTAACCCTTTGATCTTTTCGCTTTCTTTCTTTTCTATTTGGTCGTAGTAGTTTTGGTTGATTTGATTTTGATAAATGTTGTGTTGACCACTTTCTTTGTGTTGTGTTGTGTTGTCTCTTGCTCTTACTGAGCAGGCTAGGTGCAGCTGGAGAGCCGCAATTGAAAAGGAGCAAATAGCCTCCACCAAATACTCCAGAAAGGTCAGGGAGGCTGCCGAGCTGAGGGAGAAACTTGTAGACTCCGACTCCCAATGCCGAGCTTTCCAGGCTGCCCATTTCAACACTGAGAAGAAGCAGTATGAGGCTTTAGCTGATTTGATGGTGGCAAGGGAGCGACTAGCTCCTCTTCAAGCTCAGGTAGAATCTTTTGCTCCAATCAAGTCTGCTCTGGAGGAGGAGGTAGCTGCAGCCAGGCATGAGAAGGTCAGGTTGGAAGGAGAGCTGGAGTGAACATCACTAGGCTACCCAAATCAAATGGGAGGAGGAGGCCCAAGCTATAGAGAAGGTTGTCGTCGAGCTGTTCAAGAACACCGATGAGTGTTACCACATTATAGTGTCCCGAGCTAGGGACTTCTATGATGTTGGTCGCCAACATATGGCTCGAAGGGCCTTGGTTGACTCTTCTGTCGAGCTACCCGTTGAGAAATTGGCTAAATGGGCCCACGCTGAAAGGTATGACGAGGTAGCTCGGGCTGGTCATTCTCTTGTTCCCTTCAATGACAACGATCTGACAGTTATTGCTCAACAAGATTTTGAAGATGGGCTATAGACCTGGGTCGCCCCTCCCATTGAGCAAAGGAATTTCAACAATGTACTACAAGATTTAGAGGGTGCCGATGAGGTAGATGAAGAAGACGAGATCACCCAAGATCAAGTTTTCCATGATGTCGAGCACCAGGAGCAACAGCTGCAGGAGCAGCCTAATAATGATCAAGAAAGTTGATCTTTCTGTTTTGATTTGATTTTGTAATGAACAAGTTTCAAATACTTTTCACCTATTGTACTTTGTTTGTAATTGCCTTGGCCCGGTTTGGGAGACAGTTTAACTTCAAATTATTTTGATAAGTTCTGGCCCGCTTTTGAAGGACTTTTTATTTTAATACTAGTTGACTTCTGAACCATTTCTCTTTGATCCAAGTTTTTGTCTTTTTGTCGAACTGTATTATATAGGAGGTCGACCAAAGTCTTAATCAGATTAGTTGGCCACAACGAAGCTGACTAAAACTTTAGTCGAACTTGTTTGAGAACGAGGCTGACCCAAAACTTTAGTCGAACCTGTTTAAGAACGAGACTGAAATAAGTCTTCATTCGAACCTGTTTAAGAACGAGGTTTACTTAGGACTTTAGTCGAACCTGTTTAAGGAACGAGACTGACATAAATCTTTAGTCGAACTTGTTTAATAACGAGGTTGACTTAGGACTTTAGTCAAGCCTGTTTAACATTTCGAGATTGACTAAGAGTCGGACCTGAATTTAATCACATTGCAAGCACAACACAGTTGGTAGATAGAACTTTTCGGGGGTAACCGCTTTTTATTGATGAAGTAGATCGTTACATAGAGAGTTCAATTAGAAATAATATATAACTAAGTTCCTAGCATGCCAAGGATGCTTCAGCTCGTCACCGCCTGGATGACCAATCATGTTGGTCCCTTCCTCAACAACTCTAGTGACGATGTATGGTCCTTCCCAGTTCGAAGATAACTTGTTCCATTCAGCTTTCCTTCCAGTTACCTCAATCTTCCGTAGGACGTAGTCTCCAATGTTGAACAACCTCTTATTTTCATGATACCCCTTAGTTTTTTGCTTGTAGTTGACCATCCTAAGCTAGGCAGTCATCCATTTCTTGTCCAATATGTCCAAGTCGAGCAATCTATTGGAGTCATTCTAGTTCCGATCAAACAAGGTCACCCTAGTTGTGCGAATTCGTAGCTCGGCGAGTGTCATGGCCTCTGACCCAAATGTAAGAGCAAATGGGGTCTCACCTGTAGGCCACCGGGTTGTTGTGCGGACTTCCCAAAGAGTAAGGGGTAGTTCGTCCAACCATATTTCAGATCGACCAATAAGGCCCTTATTTAGTGCTGTCAATACTAACTTGTTTGCTGCCTTGTTGGTCCCAAAGGTGGCAACAAGGGTGAAAATACAGCTAGAGGGGGGGGGTGAATAGCTGTTACAAATTTTTTGTCCTCTTTTAAAAACTAAACCTCTTGCTTACAAAATCCTCTTGCAGTTGATAATAGACTACAAGTAATGATGTAAAATGCACAGCGGAATAATAGAGTGTAAAGCGGTTTGCAGAGGCTGTTTGTAAAACGCGGTTTTGATTTGCGGTTTTGGTAAGAGCAGTTTTACAAACACGTGTATTTTTGACAATGTTAACTCCAAACACTATTTCACAATAATGGATAACTAAAATAAGATCAAACAGAGATAGAGATAAATAATTAGTAATCACAGGAAATATAAATGCAGAAATATAAGAACACGTGATTTGGAGTGGTTCAATCGATAAACGATCTACGTCCACTACCAAGATGGTTAGTCTTGGATTTTCAAGAGTGATTTTACTATTGAGTTTGAGAGATTACAAGATACAAATATCGTTACTCAAATATAAAATCTATTCTATGAAGATCAAATCCTAAGACTATAACCAGTGTATCTCAAATGTATAATCTATGTGATTAAACAAGTGAGGTGTGTGTGTGTTCAAGATCAAGGCTCTTTAAATCTGAGAGATGTAGAGCTCAATGATTCTTGAAAGTGTTAAGGCTTGATTTCTGGGCTGGGGAATATTTCTTGAAGTATGAAGATGAAGATTCAAAGGGTTGAATAATTTCTGGGCAGAGCTTCAGCTTCAATGAACACAGCACTTTCTCAATTTTTCAAGCAATCTTCAAATGATGAAGATTAGGGGTATTTATACCCAAGCATCAAGAAACTAGTTGTTGGATACAGTTGTTGAAAGGACAGTACTTGATGCAATCCTATTGGTCCACAGTATCCACTTTTGTCCTTTGGTACAGCAGTTGCAGATAAAGCTGATCAGGCTCCAGCTGCAAGCAATGAGGTTAGGACACCTGTCACCTTTTCAAGATCCTTGCAGATCTTCTCAGACATTGAATCACATGACAAGATATGGTGGTTGACTTTTGATATAGCTGACGTGGATTCCAACGGATAAAAAGTGGTTCACTTCAAGTCTTCAATCATTGGATGCGGTTGGTGACGATCGGTTAGGATCATGCGGTTTGCTACACCAGGAGGTTGCACAGATGCGGTTGCACATGAACTGCATAGGTGCGGTTCAAGAGTGGTTACACTGCAGTTGGTTCAAGAAACAGATTCAAAGGAGAGATACACATGCGGTTACATGTGCGGTTCATAGGGGCGGTTTTGAATACTGCTGGAACTGCAACCTCATATCCAATGAGTCTTGTGCCAGTCTTCAAGCCTAAATTTAACCTATTCTATAAAATGGACTTAGCTAAAAAATTGAAGTCTAAGCTTCATTACATAGGGTCCTAAAGTCCTTAAAATAGACATGAGGTTATGGTATCAATCAAATCTAATACAAAATAGGAGGGTTAAAACATGCATACCCAACAATCTCCCCCTATTTGATTGATGACATTACCTACTATAACTAAAGCAAATATTGTACTTAGTAAAAACATGTCCATAAGAATTAACATGGTAATTCATGTCCCAAGTCAATGCACACACTTAGCTTTAAGCTATAGATTTCTATACTATCTGAAAGATAAAAACTTACAATATGGAAAGTATAGAAATGCATTCAGTGCACTTAAAAATATGAGTTTAAGTTCAAAGTGCGGTTTAAACTGAATGTTTAACCTTCATAAAAAAATGATTTTAAGTTAGAAAATATTTGAATGAGTTTATAAACCATAAGCGGTTTCATTGTTCTACAAACAAGCAGTTTGAATGAACAAAGTTTTGAAACCATGATGCAATTTCCATTAATTCCCAAGATGATTACAAGTTCAGGAATGAAGGAAAATTACAAGGTTACAAAAACAAAAAAGAAGTTGGACAAAAGAAAATACATGAAGTGCGGTCCAACTCAGCAAAAAGGACAAAGAAATTACAATGAAGAGCGGTCCTAGTGCTGACGCGGTTGGTGTTGATGATGATGATGCGGTTGCTGATGGCGCGGTTGATCACGACGCTGGTCCACCTCTTGATTTGGCACTTGCGGTCCAGAAGGTCTGAAGGCTGAGCTTTCTCCTCTGATAGTTCTTCTTAGGGCTCTGAGGTCTTCAACCTGTCTTCCTAAGGTGGTCTCAAGTGCTCTAAGTGCGGTCACGGATTGAGCAGCGGTTGAGCCAACAGCATCAACAGATCTGGTGTTTGCAGCAACACTCTCCTTGATCTCAGTTGTAAATCCTTCAATGCAGGCCTTTAAGGAATTGTAGAATGTGAAGATCTCATCCTGAATGGTCACAGTTTGAGTAGATAGAGCATCTCTCAATGGTTCCAGATCAACAGACACATCCAGGTTGGACTTCAATTCCTTTATAGAGTTGTCAAGCTTGAGGTTGAAGCCTGCCTTGAGGTTCTCAAACCTGAAGGAGATATCATCATCAAAATTCTTTACCTGCTCCTTGATACTGTCTCCCACTATGTTGAGGTCAACATTGATTCTTTCTTTGAGGGAGTCCAGTTCAGAAAAGATTTTGAGCTGCAAGTCATCTAGAGCGGTTTGAGAAGGAGCGGCTGAGGTAGATGCTTGTTGCGGTTGGGTTTCTTGGAGGGATTTCATGAAAGAAATCAAAGCAGAGTTGGTTGAAGAAACAAACTCATCAGATAGCTTGGAGAGCATTTCTTGGAGTTGAGTTTTTGAAACAGTATCTCCCATAGCTTTGAGCACTCATCTGGCTAAATCTTCTTTAAAAGCTTGAAAGCACTCAGTAGCTGCGGTTTTGACAGCTTCTGTGGAAACTCTCTCCCCCTTAATGGCATCAATCAATTGGGCTTTCATGATTGCCAGTTCAGTGGCTTGAGAGTCCACCTTGGAAAGAAGAGTGTGGTTGGAGGCTTCAAGGGATGAGTTGGAGGCAGCCAGGGCAATGTTAGATTCAGTGAGCTTTAGCATATGCCCTTGGTTTACAACCAACTATGATTGAATCAGTTGGAGGGTGGAAAGAATTTGAAGGTAGTCAGAAGGGGCGGTTGAAGAAGATGGAATTTGGGTAACTGAGGGAGGCGGTTGAGATTGAGTTGTAGGGGCGGTTTGAGGTAAAGGGGATAGGAGGGTTTGGAATACACGGGTGGCTGGGACAGTGAATTGAGAAGCGGTTGATGGAGGAATAGGAAGTGTTTGGGGTAAAGTAGTAGGTGCGGTTGAGATTGGGATGGAAGGAATTTGAGCGGTTGAAATAGGTGCGGTTGGAGGAGGTGGAATGTTAGAGGTAGGGATTCCAGAGGTAACAGGGTTGGAATCAGAAGAAGAACTGGTGTGAGTATCATGAAGGTTGAGAGAAGGAGTTCGGTTTTGTTGGGGAGAATTTGTAGGAGGAGGAGGTGAATGGACGCGGTTAGGGGATGGGGTTCTTTCGCGGTTTAGATTGGAAATGGAGATGGCTGGGGTGTGATGAGAGTAAGGAGGTGATTGGGCGCGGTTTGAGTGAGGAGGGGACTTGGAGCGGTTGGAATTTTGAGGTGAGGCAGTTGGGGTTCTGGATTGGCTAGAGGAGGAATTTGATTTGGAAGGGGATTGGGATGATGAATGTGAAGTGGAATGAGAAGATGAAGGGGATGAAGGTGGAGTAGGTTGTTTGGAAACACGGTGCAAAAAGCGTTTGGGGCCTTTGGTTGGGGTTCTTTTCTGGGCCAATTTCTTTAGCCTCTTTTGGCTTCTCCCCCTGAGCGGTTGCAGCTCATTGCGGTTGAGGAGGAGAGTGCGGTTCAGGTGTAGGAGATTTGGCAGGGGATGAATGATGGGAATGGATAGGAGATTGAGGTGGTGTTTGGATAAGAGGTTGGGTTTGGGGCGGTTTAGAAGGAGGCGGTTGGGGACTGGGTTCCTTGAGCTTTCCTTTGGCAGCCCCAGCTTCAGCTCTTTTCTTCTTAATTCTTTCAATCTCAGCTTCATAGTAGGCAGATAATTCTTCATCAGTCATCTTGGCCAACTCAGCCTGGGTTTGCTTTGCCCTCTTAGCTTTGGCAATCAAGGGAGGAATGGTGGCATCCTCCTCTTCTTCTTCTTCCTCAATCACTTCATCTAGAAGGGTCATCTTCTCCTTTTATTTCCTCTGCTTCTTCTGGCTAGGGCCTGCACCAGCTGAACCACGCGGTTGGGTACGCACGATTGAGGTTGGCTTTGGGAGCGGTTCTGCAGGGCCCTTCCTCTTCCTTGAGGCCTTATTTATTGCTTTTCCAAGAGCGGTTGAAGCAGTAGCAGGAGTCATCTCAACATATAGCTCCTTGTTCTGAGATGTATCAGCATCATACAGGGCTTTATAATCATCATTCCCAAACGAACGTCTGAATGAATGCATTGCCTTGAGGCCAAAAGATTCTTCAAATCCCCAGTGGATAGATAATTCTGGAGTTGAAATCCTTAGCTCCTCCAGATGCTGATAATTAGCAAAGATTGCGGTCAGCACTCTACCAAAAGGTCTCCAACTTATCTTCTCATTCTTAACCTTAAGCTGATACGCATCAATGCTGCTAGCAAGCTCTCTCATCAAGATCTTGGGCCAATGAAGCTTCATGCCGTGGTAGATGGCACAGCAGTATTGCCATTGATGAGAGGTGAAGTTGTTGTGGTTTCCAGTCTTCCCACAAACGGACTTCCCAACTAGATAGCACGGAGTGGCTCATCACTCACCAAAATCTCTCCTTGGCTTAGTCTTGTAATGGCCGTAAAGAGAATCCGAGTTCCAGTAAGAGTTGAGCAAGTAGCATCCTGAATCTCCTGGGAAACTTCAATGGGAGCACCAGATACATGGAAGTCATAGGTGCTCCTGATATCCAAATAGTCAATGGATACTTTGAAACCTTCAACAACTCCCACTAAGCTGGGGATCTTGGTACCATCAGATAGCTTAGTCTCGCCACAAACTGCGGTTTCATAGAACTGATCAATGAATGAAGGGATGGTATAGGTTTGCTTTTTGTTGAAGAGGGGAAGGATTCCTGAGGCTTGCATCTTCCTGATCATCTCCCTTCCAAGAGAATCAGACCGCAACTCAGGTTCATTGATCTCCCAACCTGGTAGGAAATACTTGGTATTCTACAAAGAAAACACACAAGTTAGAACAATTCAGGAAAATCACAGTTCACAAGCGGTTGGTGCACACATGCGGTTGGCAATAGTGCGGTTTTGGAAATGAAAATTTCCAACCACAAGGAAACTGTGAACACAGGTAGTAAAACAAATAAGAAAAATACAAAAGCATTTTTACTCAGTACGTGGCATTGTAATCCAAAGTTATCCCACACTGCAAGCAGTTGTTTAGAGAGAAAGTTCTTGGTTTCCAGCCTATATACTTAGTAATACTTAAGTAGTTTCAAGCATGCGGTTTGAAAATGTATATATGCGGTTTTCAGCATGCGATTGATTTAGAGAGAAAACTAAGCGGTTAATATGATGCAGTTTTGAAACAAGAAATCAGCAACTATAAGTGCGGTTTCAAAACATAGCATGCGGTTCTAAGGATGCGGTTCAAACATGCAAAATAGGCAAAATTTTCAGAAATTTTCTAAGTGTGGAAAAACAAGTTTGAAAATTAGGTCAAACCAAAACATAAGGAAAAATCTGAAAATGGAGATGAACAGTCATATGAGTGCATGAAGAACACGAAGAACATCAAGAACATAGATTTTATGAAAGTTAACCAAAATGAACAAATAACATGTCAAAATGATCACATTGAGCAGTAGATTAACAATATATTATTAAAAATAACTACTTTACTCAAAATCACCTTAAAATGCAAAAATACAGAAGTAGGTTTCGAAACTTAAAGAGTTTAAAAATCAAAATCAGTGCTTAGAATGTGTATTGATCATGAAACAAAGTACATAATCAGAATTAGAAGTATAATCCGAGCAAAACCCAACAAATTTCATTCAAAATGATCAAGAAACAAAGCATTAATGAATAAAAATCAGATTATGGGTGTTCGAAGCTTTCAAGGTCAACAATGGCATAATAACAAATAAACATGTTATGATTTGCAGAAGATTAAGAAGTTTAGGTCTAAGAAATCATACCATGTCTTCGATGGGTTTGGGTGCCATTGATTTGAAGAAAAGCTTAGAGCTTTTTGAAGGTTTAGAGAGAGAAAGCAAGTTGGTAGAAGAAACTGACAAAGGTACGGTGACAGAGATAGCAGTAAAAAAAGTTTAGAAAGAAGAGAATGATTTCTATTTATAGGCACAATTTGAGGGTTAGGCAGCTGAAGGGACAGTTACAAGTTCCCACAGGGTGAATCATTACAAATGTTGCACCCTTTCAGCTTCAACACATCAATTAATGATGGCTGACATGAAGGCCATTAAATGCTAATGTTCCCTTTGCATTAAATGCATTCAAATTTTAAAATTTTGTGGGAAAACATTTGCAAATAAACCCTTAAAGTAAAAATAAGGACTGAAAAATAAATAAAAGGAATTTGAACAGTTTTTTTTTTAAATAACTGTAAATAAGAGTTAGAAAATACTCCAAGTTGAAACGCGGTTGAGATCCAAGCGGTTGAGCTGCAGCAATCGGTTTGAGTGAAGCGGTTGGCTGCAGTGCGGTTGGACATACTTGCGGTTTGTTGCACGCGGTTCAACAAAGGTGAGGTTTGAATTCTCCATAGGAATTTCAACCTATACTCAACACACAAGTTGGCAAATAAAAAGTATGGAATCATTTAAGTTCAAGCATACCCATTTCTCCTCTAAGGAATGAAAACCTCTTGGAGTCAAGAGCCTTGGTGAGGATATCAGCAATCTGGTTGTCTGTCCCCACGTACTCTAAATGGATATTCCTCTTCTCCACATGGTCTTTGAGGAAATGATACTTGATATCTATGTGCTTGGTCTTGGAATGCATGACAGGGTTGTTGGAGACAGAAATTGTTGAAGTGTTGTCGCACATGATCGGGCAATTTCCTTCTTCAATTCCATAGTCCACCAATTGCTGCTTCATCCAGAGGATTTGACAAAGAACAACTACCAAAGAAGAATGTACTCACCTCCGTGGTTGACACTGAAACTGATGCTTGCTTCTTGCTGGCCCAAGCAACTAGACTGTTCCCGAGGAAATGACAAGTACCACTAGTGCTTTTCCTGTCCAATAGTACAAGCCGCATAACTCGCATCCGAATAACCTACAAGATCGAAGTTCGAATCTTTGGAATACCAAAGTCCAAGGTTAGTGGTTCCAGATAAATAGCGGATTATACGCTTGACTGCAATAAGATGTGCTTCTCTAGGATCATCTTGGTAACGAGCACATACACAGACACTAAACATAATATCGGGCCTACTAGCAGTTAAGTAAAGTAATGAGCCGATCATACCTCGATATAAAGTTTGATCAACTTTCTTACCTTTGAGATCTTTATCTAGCTTATTGACGGTGGCCATAGGAGTATCATATGCTTTAGCATTTTCTAATCCAAACTTCTTTATCAACTCCTTGGTGTATTTGGCTTGGCTGAGGAAAATACCTTCTTCGCATTGCTTGATTTGAAGCCCGAGGAAGAAAGTTAATTCTCCCATCATGCTCATCTCAAACTTGCTTTTCATTAGCTTTTCGAAACGCTTACAAAGTAACTCATTAGTAGAACCAAAAATAATATCATCGACATATATTTGAACAAGTAAAGTATGCTCATTATATTTGGCAATAAAAAGAGTTGTATCGATTTTACCACGTTTAAATCCTTTTTCTAGTAAAAATTTAGAAAGAGTCTCATACCATGCCCTTGGAGCTTGCTTAAGTCCATACAAAGCTTCGGAGTTTGTAGACATGATTGGGAAATTTGGAGTCTTCAAATCCAGGCGGTTGGGCAACATACACGGTCTCTTGCAGTTCGCCGTTGAGGAAAGCACTCTTCACATCCATTTGATATAACTTGAAACGCTTGAAAGAGGCGTAGGCTAAGAAGATTCTGATAGCTTCCAATCTTGCAACTGGAGCAAAGGTTTCGTCATAATCTATTCCTTCTTCTTGCCTATATCCTTGTGCAACCAACCTTGCTTTATTCCTAGTGATGCTTCCATTCTCATCCATCTTATTCCTAAATACCCACTTAGTTCCTATTACTCCTTGATCCTGAGGTCTAGGCACCAAAGTCCAGACCTTGCATCTTTCAAACGGGTTGAGTTCTTATTGCATAGCAACGACCCAACTGGAATCTTGGAGTGCTTCATCAATCTTCTTGGGTTCAACTTGAGATAAAAGAGAAGTATGCTCGTCATAGTTCGATCTCCTTGTTTGAACACCGAAAAATAGATCACCAATTACATTTGTGAGGGGGTGACTGCTGACTTCACGAACCTCCGGGGGTAAGTCTGGTTGAACTGAGGTTTGCTGAAGATCTTCAATTGGAACATCGTTAGATCATTCAGCGAAGTCATGGAATGTAAGTTGACGAAGAGGTTCTATAAGTTGGATAGGGGAATTTTCAACTTCTTCTTCCCTAGGAGTTTCATCTGGAGAAGGAACTTCAGGTGCGGTTTGAGGGAATTTCAGTTGAGGGTGCTGGATTTTGCGGTTGAGGTTCAGGTGCGGTTTGAGATGGTTCACCTGGTTCATTATGCTCAATAAAATCATCAGCAACATTTGGAGCCAAATGTGGCTCAAGGAGAGAATACTCATCGAAAGTGACATGGACAGACTCAACTATTTTTAAACTAGTTTTATTGAAAACACGAAAAGCTTTTGAATGTTTAGCATACCCAACAAAAATACCTTCGTCGGCCTTGGCTCCGAATTTACCTCTATTTTATCTTCCGTTGTAGAGGACAAAACATTTGCACCTAATGATTTTGAAGAATGCAATGTTGGGGGTTCTTCCTCGCCAAAGCTCATAGGGAGTCTTGTTATAGGTTTTGTTGATGAGGGAGCGGTTCTGAGTGAAGCATGCCGTATTGATTGCTTCACCCAAAATACCGAGGTAGCTTCGCTCGTATATCATTGTCTTTCCAAATTTCAATCAACGTCCCTATTCTTCCTTTCCACAACCCCATTTTGTTGTGGAACACCAACGGTTGAAAAATTGTGATCAATCCTACGGTCATCACAATACTGAGCAACCCCGTTGTTCTTGAATTCTGTTTCATTATCTCGATCGAACACTAACGATGTCGTCTTCTTTTGAGTTTGGAGCCGTCTAAAGAGTGCGGTGAGAATCTCATAACAATCATCTTTGGAAATCATCATCTCAACCCACGTATATCTTGAATAATCATCCACCACCACTAAAGTATATCTATTTCCTCCAATGTCGGGCGTGGTTACGGGTCCAAACAAATCTATGTGAAGCAAGCTTGTAAGCATCTTGAAGTTGATGGAGCGGTCTTGCCGGGTGAAAGACGACGCGGATCGCTACCAAGCCGGGCATGCACTGCATTTCTCTGGATGGTGGTCAGCCACTTTGGGTAACCACGAACGAGGTTTTCCCTACCAATCTTTGCAAGATACTTGAAGTTCAAGTGGCTCAACCTCTTGTGCCATAGCCAACTATTTTCGCTCACATTCTTAGCTACAAAACAGAGATTAGTAATACTACATGCAGAATTTAGATCAATGATGTAAATATTACTCTTACGAATCCCTGTGAGTAGGGTGACGCCGGAAATGCTATCTTTGATAAAACAATTTGATGACGTGAAGTTGCAAAGCATTCCTTTGTCGCAGAATTGAGAAATTGAAAGGAGGTTGTGCTTGAGTCCTTCAACAAGAGAAACCTTCTCAATGGTTAGGTTTCCTCTCCTTATAATACCATATCCAATGGTCTTGCCTTTGTTGTTGTCACCAAAGGTTACAGACGGACCACTTGCTTCAATGACATCTTCTAGCAATGATCTATCTTCAGTCATATGTCTTGAGCATCCACTGTCAAGATACCATTCATTATCCTTGGAGTGACCAGCCATGAAGCAGAGGACCTGAAGTGTAAACATTAAGAACGAGGTCCCCCTTTATTCCTTGGGTCCTGAAGTTAGCAACCCTTTACGACCCACACCTGCTTGACAGAAGGAGGTTTGCTCTTCCTGGCATTGGATGTGAACCGCAAAAGGCATTCTGCAGCCTTGTGACCTAAACCATCACACACAGAACATTTATAATAGCTACAAGCTTCATGAGGTTTTACTAACTCCTTACTCTTCTTAGGAGTTGCATGCGGTTTGAGAAACGCGGTTTCACCCTTAACAAAAGAAACTGGCTTTGGTTTGACCACGTATTTTCTAGGAACGCTATTCCTGCTTTTGAAGGCAGGAGGAGCGGTCGAAGAAGAGGTGCGATCAGACCTGCGGTTGCCAGCATCTCTAGTTCCACCAGTGGCGGTTTTAGGGATGCGACCAACTCCATAAGCCATTTCTTCTGACGCTACACTCTCAGAATCCTTTGGCTTCATCTGAGTGTTCTTCCCATATTGCTTCCCTTTAGGGTAGACATAATTTATTTATTGTCCTTTACCCTTGCCTTTAGCATGCTTCTCCTTAGGAATTTCTTTAGTTAGTTCCAAAATTTCCTCATCCTTTTCACTCGAGGATGCACACTTCTCCTCTTCCTCAGATCCAAAACCTAGGCCTTCCTTAATTCCAGGAGGAACTTGGGAGTCCATGATTTTATCCTTGGTGGATTGAGATTTGAGCCACGAATCAATAATCTTTTGGAGATCGTTGATTTGGGTTACCAAGTCATCATTCCGGAGTTGAAGTGCAGCAACCTTAGTTTCAAGGATGCGGTTCTGATCAGCAAGAGGAGTCATACTTCTGATTTGGTCCTTAAGATTTGAAATTTCAGACCTCATCACAGTTTTCTCCGTCTTGTACAGATTAAGTTCATCATGAGCTAAGCTTAAGGCTTTCTTAAGATTAGAGAATTGATGGATCACCATTTCAGCTTCCTTGAACATCTTTTCATGTTCCATGGGAGAAACCTCTTCCACCACCTTTTTCAAAATTTTCTTTGGAATTGCTTTTGAAGGTGGAGCTTTTTTAGATGAGAAAATAGGTCGTGAATACGAGCAGTTTCCTATCTTAACGCTAGGAGTAAGTTTGATATCATCATCCAATTTATAATTTGGAAGTTTTGCAAAAACCTCTTTTTCTTCCATATCTTGCAACTCAAATGATTCAGAATCTGATTCATCGGAAGCGTCTCGCAACTAAGCGGAGATTAACCTCTTCGGTTTCATCATCACTTCCATCATCGTAACTGTTTCAATCCAAGTTGCTAATTCCTTGGAATTCTCTTCCTCCTCAGCAACCATTCCCTTGCGACGAGAAAATTTCGCAGGAGCGGTTTTCTTTTTCATATATTCATACTTAGGCTGTGGACACTCAGATGCAAAGTGGCCAGGTTTCCTACAGTTGTAGCAAACTAAGTCACTCTTTTTCTTTGTATCTGCAGCCCTAGAAAATGTTGCAGGAGGTTTGCTTTTTGAAAATGATTTTGTGAAAGGTTTTGAAGATTTTCTAAATTTTTGGAATCTTTTCACAAACATGGCAAAATCATCATCATCCATCTCGATGAGTGATGAGGTTGATATGGAAGGATCAGCGGTTTGATTGGATGTAGATGGTTTCTCTTCATGTTCCACTACGGACATAGAAAGCGATTTGGTTTTTCCTTCAATCTCTTCAATATGATTTAATTTTAGTTCATAGACTCTAAGATTGGCATACAAGTTACTTAACGACCAAGTACCCAATACTTTTGAGTCTTCTAGAGAGGTAGCCTTATTTACCCATCTAGAACCTAAAGCAGATAGGAAAGTCATATTGATTTCCTTATCGGTTAAAGTTTTGCCAAGAGATCTACAAGCATTAACTACCTCAACATAGCGATCGTAGGTTTGACGCAAGGTTTCGTTGGGTTTTCTGTTGAAGTTGTTGTAGGATCTTTCAACAGTGTATAATTTGCTTTCCTTGCACTCTTCGTCACCTTCGAGGTAGCTCTCTATGGCATCCCACATCTGCTTTGCGGTTTTGAGGTACATTACTTTCTGGAGAGTTGAAACGGGGAGGGTTCCAGAAATAATGTGCCTAGCCTTGCTGTCCAAGGCAACTAATCTCTTCTCTTCATCCGACCACTCTTCTTTTGGCTTTTTGACCTCTGGAGTTTCAAAGATTGGTGGTTG